>MVGU01001358.1:72500-110000 GCA_002005505.1 Botryococcus braunii | reverse complement strand
TTCCCGACTGCCTGCGTTGACGTGCTCCCTTCCGTTCGGTAGCGAGTCGGCCAGGAGTCAGACTTTACACCACGCCACGTGCTTTGACGAGACGAGTCGTCCATGCACACCTCCGGTTTTCAATGAAAATTTTTCATGCGGGGGAGCGTCCTTTCAGAAGCAAAGCAGTTAAAAGGATGGTTGGATGTACAGCCTGTCTTTAATGTAGATGGCACATGCATGCATGCATGTAAGAGGTCACATATGCGACCTCCACATAGATGTCACATGTGACCTCTATGTGACACTGCCACCTAGGGAGTCCTAACTTTTTCTCACGGCAGCCAATGGGCTGCAACCTCCAACCTTCCGCGACTTTCGGTGAAGGCATCACCAAAAATCATCACGCGTCGCAACCTTTTCCGCAACGCGTGCTGCTGAAGATAAGAGAACCCGTTATGCCTCTTTGCTAGAACTGCAACAGCAGACAGGGGCCCTGCATGCAGGCATTATCTGTTCAAATTTGTTCAAAGTTTGTTTAAATTGTTTACAGGGAGAGGGAATTTAACATTGCGGTTGGACGGCTTGGCCTTGCTGACGCGTACGTGGCTTGCTGATGCGTATGACCGAGCTGCAAGCTTTTTAAAGGTGAAGAGCGTTTTTCGTTGTAGCACGTTTTGAGCCCAATGTCTTTCAGTCGGAAATTGCTGTGCGTTGCGCACATTGCTACGTTGCGCTGTGCATTGCAATGTACAATGCCTGTACATGGATACTGTCTGCTACGAAGGTGTAAACACTGGGCCCAAGCTTGCAGGCGTGTAGACAGTGCACCCAAGGGCCCCGAGCTGCTAGCGTGTAAACAGTGGGCCCCGAGCTGCTAGCGTGTAAACAGTGGGCCCCGAGCTGCGCAGCTTGGGCTAGTACCTTCTAGCCCCATGCTAGCGTGTAAACATTGCGCACCGAGCTGCAAGCGTGTAGACAGTGGAATGTGTAAACATTGCGTCCCGAGCTGCAAGCAACGTGTAGACATTCCACTGTCTATACGTTGGGGAGTTACCGCAAGTTGTGATATGTGTGCACCAAGGAAGGTTATGAGTGTCCCTTCCTTTATTCCTTGCTACGGGTTGACGTTAGGTGGCATATGCGGTTAGGTGCATATATGTATAACGTACGTTAGGTGGCATATGAAATATGGTGGGCTGACATCACGACAGGCGACGATCGCGGTGCACAATTGTCCCATGTATGCATTTTGCAAGTGCATTCTTACAAAACGTGCTCGGCAATCATGATGCTGCTGGCCATGCAAAGTCACGTTGGAAACCATATATGTCACGTTGGAAACCATAAACCACTATGCATATACTTGTATATGCAAATACAAGTATGTAGCCAGCACACATGCTGGCCCGAATGTTCAGAAGCATTGTTCTATGTACAGGTTATGAACTAAATGCAGTATGCCGTTCATAAACTGAGCTAGCCCAACTGGAAGCAATATTCTTACACAGATGCACACACATTATACGACAAGACTTGGAATCATTGGATTCCTGATCACAGAATCCTCATATGAGAAGTTCGTGGAATGCTTGGCCTGCAATTATAAAAAGCAGAAGCACTGGCCATCTTTGGCGCCCCCAAAGATGCTTGGAGAATCAAAAACGGGAGTAAATTTCTCTCCCAACTACATACTGCACTAATATATAAGTGTGTGCTCCGGAGCCATGAACCCCTCAAGCTGACGCTAACCACTGGCCATGGAAGCCGTACGGGAGAGTATTTGGCAACTTACACCGCGCCAACTCGGTGAGCGAAGAAGCATCCAGAAGTAGCAGCAAGCTGCTTCCATCTGCCGCCGTGACGACGTTCAGCACCACGCCATCATCTTCGTCCTGATCAAGCCCGAACCAGCGGAATCACCCCCACGCATCTGTGATCGCGATCCGCGGATCAGATCAAGAAAGAATGAAAACCTTGCATGTGAAAGAAATACATCATCCGCAAATCAGAGTTCATGGACCACAGCATCGCATGCTGCAGTCAAAGTTAATCGATACATGATATATTTTACCATGAAAGACTCGACACTGGGGGAGTGGGCGCCCCCAATGAGGCCGGCCAACAACATGCATGCAACAACTCGACGTCTTAATTTTGTTTAGCATATCAGAACGTTATCTGCAAGTTATAATGCACGCTGCATGGTTGTAACAGGGAGGAAGTACTCACGTGGCCTCCCGGGCGAGGAACCATGATGGGCTCCCCAGGGATGGCCCCAGGCTCGTGCCACAGTTTGTATGTGCCCTCCACCATGTCGAATTTGGCAATGGAATTTCCGAGATTTGTCGGCATCTTGGCAGCAATGCAGTAAGCGTAGCGGTTCTCCTTTCTCTGCCCAAGCACCCGACTTAACAAGCAGATGGCCAGGCACCCGACTTAACAAGCAGATGGCTAGGAAAAAAGAAAGCGATTTGTCTGCCCAAGCAAGCCAATTGATACAGAGAGGATCAGGAAAGGAAAATGAGGAGCAAAAGAGAAAAAGCAAAAACACAGTCACAGCACACAACATGGTGGTGTTAGGAGTGCGGGACGGAAAGGATAGCTTTCATGAAAGCTCTCCCTCATTCCAGATCAGGAACGCATTGCAGTGTTTGCTCAGATCTACGAATGGATGAAAGAATGTGACAGATGACCTGTCGGGACGACTAGATGCTCTCGTCATCCCCAATTCTGGATCTCTACACAAGTTTTCATAGTCTTCCATGAAAGCCATGCTTCTAACATAATTTTCTAATAAGAATTTCCATGAAAGCCATGCTTCTAACATAAAGCGTCCGCGCTGTTAGATGCGATCCATGTCACGTTTGAATTGACGGAGAATAACATGACTATTATGTGCTGTTAAATCGTATAGATAAATTACGCAATTACGCCAGATCAGGGACCATTCCAGCATCCAGCACATGCATGTGCACTGCACAGTATGGACCATATATGTGCAATGTACAGTACGGATCACATATGTGCACTGTACAGTATGGATCACATATGTGCACTTTACAGTATGGATGGCATGAACTAAAACCCACACAACATTACAATTATGCAAATGCACAGTATCGACAACGGAGCACAGACGGGCTTTCACGGATTCATGGCATAGCCAAAAGCACTGCTTCTCCATGAAACAATTGCACAGGCCCCAATGTCATTCGATATGGGCGCACCTTGAACAAAGGATTGACACGTGGGAACTCCGCAAATGTGTAGTCATCGTCTCTAATCACATCCTCTATACGTGCCTCAGCTTGGCGGTCGTCCAGGAGAATGGTGATCTTCCTGACCAACATCATCCCCAATAAGCAACCCGAAAACAGACACCAGTTTATGCAGTTTGTCGAGATAAAATCTCGAAAAGTTGTGGGATTATTTCAAAACCACGAGGAGGAGGAGCAGGGAGGAAGCGAATAAGATGATGATGATGATGATGATGATGACAGAAGAAGAAAAAGAAAAAATGAGGAAGAGGAAGAGGAAGAAGGAGAAAGTGAGTTCCCTCTCCGTCTTCTTCCTGTTCCTCCTTTTCCTCTTTCGATCGGGAGATGGATAGGGAGGAGGAGGAAGACACGGAGGAGGAGGAGGGGGGGGGGAGGCGGGGGGGAGGAGGAGGAAGGGGAGGAGGAGGGGAGTGGGGAGGGGGATGGAGGGGAGGAGGAGGAGGATGAGGAGCAGAAGAAACGAGCTCACTGGATCCGGGAGGGCTCGACGGCGGAAGAGTCCGATCTGGTTCGATCCAGTCGCAGAACATTCACCATTTCGGGATCCTTGAAGCTTGGAACCATCACGCACAGATTCTTCCCGTCGTTGCTCTCCCACGCATTAATGTAGTGGAAGGCCATGAAGGGAGGCCCTTTCACCGTTTTCACCTGCACATCAAGCATTACCAATTGGGGCTTCACGCATAGGGAACATAGGGAAGGGGTTGTGCCCCCCCCCCCCTCCTCCCCTGGGGGGCCATGAAGGCAGGGATTTGGAGGGCTCTCCAGAGGGCTTCGCGCATTAATTACGTGGTTTGTTAGCATGACCATAGCATTGAAATTAGGGGAAGCGGCCAAGAGGCAAGAAGGGGGCTTTCAGTACGCTAGTAGCAAATTTGTACCTGTGAACAGCTACCTAGAGGACATAAGTAAGGCGGTGAGGTTGGAAAAGAAGGGGGGGGGGGTGGGGAATGGGGATTCACGGTCCTTAGCTGTGAATACATTACAGAAGTCGGGCAGTGAGATTGGGAAAGCAAGGGGATTTGGGGGGGGGGGGGGGGGGCTTCACGGCTCTTCCCTGTAACATAGATTGCATCTCGTGAAATTGGGAAAGAAGGGTGCTGAGTGGGTGGGGCTTTTGGTGGGGGGGGGGGGGGCTTCAACCCTGTGAATGGATATCCAAAACAACCCGGCAATAACACAGGGAAGGAGGGAGGGGGGGAGCTAAAAAGGAACACAGAAGAGAAAAAGTAAGAATGGCAGGAAGGGGGGATTGGTTAAAGGGGGAGCAAACCTCTCCACCATTGATTGGAACCAGATGAAAGAGCGACGGCAAGTCCTTTTGCCAGTCGAACACGCAGTAAGCCGCAGACTTTCCCAAAAATGCCTGCAAAATGATTGCAGAAAGCTCAATGCCATCCGCCCTCTGCATTCTTGTTCACGTTTTTGCCATTTTGTTGCTGCTGCTGTTGCTTTTGTTGTTGTTGTTGTTGTTGTTCTGGCTGTTGCTGCTGCTGCTGTTTTTACTTTTGTTGGCACCATCATCGACATCATTGTCATCATAATCAACAACATTACCACCGCTACCAATAAATTCAGCGTCACCATCGTTACCTGGGAGGAGCGAAAACAAGTATGACCTATTCACTTGCCTTGTGCTCTCTTCCAGTCCCCGTCCACGAGAATGACACAGAATATGGGGAGGGTGGGGAAAACAACAGAAATTCCATCCCTACGGGAGTCAGCCAGGAAATCGTGTACCCACCAGGGGCTATTTTTTTATTTTTTTTTTTGGGGGGGGGGGGGGGGGGGAGGGGGGGACTGCAAGTAGGGCCGGAGAGAGAAGGAGCTCACCCCAATGTTGTAGGTGACAGGGGTGTCTGGCACAACCACGTAGTTCTGCGTCACCGGGAAATCGTGTACCCAAGAGGGGCTCATCGGAGATCTGGCGGCAATGTTTGCCAGGGCGGTACATTTTCCGGTCTTCATGTCTTGCCGGAAGACAACATAGCCCTTCCCCAACTGCATTCATCCTCCCCAAAAAACTAACAAGAATAAACATGCATGCAACATCACAAAACACACACACACGCTTATCAATAATAGTGTTGCAAGTAATTCCACAAATGTATATAAGATAAGGTATTGCAAAATACAGCTGCTGGAACCTAAAGCAACGCATATCACAGAAAACGAGCCCTTCCTCAACAGCACTCTCCCTCCCCTGCCCCTCCCCTAAGGGAAAGAAGAAGAAAGAATTACATCTCTCCCTGGGAAAAAGCATAACAGTGCTGGAAAACTTTTGCCACCGTAATAACCGACTATCATGATGAAACGCAACACCCACCGTCGGCCATTGCAGTCGTACCGCCGTTCCCCTCTTCTCCCATAGAACAGTGCATAACAGTGTTGCGAGCTTTGAGCAGTGAGAAATAAATCTTAGGCATGACGAGACACCACACAGGCCTTCTCCATCGTCCTTCCCCACGTGCAGATCTGCACTTGCTCCCCAAACAATGATGGTGCCAGAAATCTCGACAGCTGCAACATAAAACGATCATGATGACCCGGATCAACATGGGTCTCTCCGTGAGAAAACAACCCTCCCGGGGACTCCCCCCTGCCCCCCCGCTCCCGCATCAACAAAAACACACCAAGGCTTGATTTGTGTTCGTGACTCTCCTTTGTTTTGGAGCGACGCGGGGGGGGGGGGCAAAATCTCTTCCATCTGCCCACCCCCCTCCCCATCGTCGTTTATACAGATAATGTTTTATTTCTTTTCTCCCTTTCTTTCTTGTTTTTCTTGGGGGGAAGGGGGGGCATTGCATCAACATGTCATCCAGAAGCGTACCGCGATGCCGATGTTGACGAGGGTTCCATCCCCAAGGAGGGTGGGGTGTGCGGTCATGAAATCGATCCCCAATCCCTCCGGTTTTTCCTTCTGCAGTGCGGCCAGGTCGGACAGACGCACGCGGTAGGTGAAGGGCACCTCTGTCGTGGCGATCACCTGCCCTGGCTCCGCCGCCGCATGTATGTTGACGGAGGTGTTGTCCGTGAAACCTGCATGCAACTGACTGAATAAACGGACCCTTGAAAATGAATGAAACCTGCATGCAAATGAACGTATGAATGGACCCTTGAATGAATGAAACCTGCATGCAAATGAATGAATGAATGAACAAACCCATGGATGAATGAAACCTGCATGCAAATGAATGAATGAATCATGCATGCAAATGAACGAATGAATGAATGGAGACATGAATGATTGAAACCTGCATACAGTCCCTTCCTCCTTATGGATGGTTGATCCAAGGTCGAACATTGTAGCGGGCAAAAGCGGCCTGCATAAGTCCTGAGAATCGCGCTCTATAGGATACCTTCCGCTCAACCGAATAAGTAAACTCACACCCAGCCCAGGAAGAAGCAATGCGGACAACTTACCAGGGGTAAAGCCCAGCTTCCCTCCAATGAGATGGTATAACTTCAACGCAATGAGATGGTACAACCTACCCAGGGTGAGGCCACGCTTCCCCAAAATTATATGGTACAACTTACCCAGGGTGAGGTACAACTTCCCCGCAATGAGATAGACAACTTACTCTGGGTGAGGCCCAGCTTCCCTCCAATGAGATGGTACAGGGTCTTCCAGATGGGGGTGTACGTTGCAAACTCGCTGAATCGCATAACTCCATTCTTTCGGAAAGCCTTCCAGGCCTCGGTCTCGATGTACCTGCTCACCGCAATTCAAATTCGATTTTGCAAACTAGCTAGTACTTCATGTCTCTGGTCTTCCAAAAAGCCTTAGAGGCCGCTGTCTCGATGTACCTGCTCACCGCAATTCAAATTCGATTTTGCAAATTAGTTAGTACTTCATGTCAGTGGTCTTGCAACATGCCTTAAAGGCCGCTGTCTTGATGTACCTGCTTGCCGAAGGGCCTGAAGAGGGACACTTTTTCATGGAGGATTGATGAGTGAGACTTATTCAAGGGGTTGATGAGTGAGCCTGGGCAAAGGTTGCACGCACATGGGCAGATAACTAAGATGGTGTGGAAGGAGGTTGCACGCACATGGGCAGAGGACTAAAGTGGTGTGGAAGGAGGCTGAAATGGGCATGGGGCAGAGGGCTGCAATGGTGTGGAAGGAGGTTAAAATGGACATTGGGCAGATGGACTGAAATGGTGTGGAAGGAGGTTGAAATGGCCATTGGGCAGAGGATTGAAATGATCTGGAAGGAGATTGAAATGGGCATTGGGCAGAGGATTGAAATGATCTGGGAGGAGGTTGAAATGGGCATTGGGCAGAGGGCTGCAATGGTGTGGAAGGAGGTTGAAATGGACATGCGGCGGAGGGACTGAAATAATGTGGAAGGAGGTTAAAATGGACATTGGGCAGAGGGACTGAAATGATGTGGCAGGAGTTGAAATGGACATTCGGCAGACGACTGAACTGACTACGGAAGGAGGTTGAAATGGGCATTGGGCAGATGACTGTGGAAGGAGGTTGAAATGGACATTCGGCAGACGACTGAGATGAGTGTGGAAGGAGGTTGAAATGGGCATTAGGCAGATGACTAAAAGTGGTGTGGAAGGAAGTGGTGTGGAAGGAGGTTGCAACGGAGCAGAGGCTTTAGCAGAGTCACCTGTTGCTGTATGCAACACGACCATCCGAGAAGCAGAACTTGGCCAGCATGCCGTAACCATCAAACATGTGGTTCATGCCCTTGTACGTCCCAGGGCCATTCCGCACAAAGGTCCCTGAGAGCCACTTTGGAATCTGGCCCTTCACCTCGAGGCCCAGCTCCTCGATCTGCAACGCGCAAATGGCTCAGCCAGTGAGGCATCACTCCCCTTGGCATGCACGTGCACTTGCGGCACTGTGTGTGTGTGTGTGTGTGTGTGTGTGCGTGTGTGTGTGTTTGTGTGTGTGTGTGTGTGTGTGTGTGTGTGTGTGTGTGTGTGTGTGTGTGTGTGTGTGTGTGTGTGTGTGTGTGTGTGTGTGTGTGTGCTCGCGCGCGGGTGCGCGTATGTGCAGCGTGCCTGTGCACGAGCACGCGTGCCTTTCTTTGCAAACACATTTAGGATCCCACACCCAAATACCCCGGCCCCACTCCTCCAAAAATGAATCATGTGGGATACGTTTGGTGTCTGTGTGTGTGTGTGTGTGTGTGTGTGTGTGTGTGTGTGTGTGTGTGTGTGTGTGTGTGTGAGAGAGAGAGAGAGAGAGAGAGAGAGAGAGAGAGAGAGAGAGAGAGAGAGAGAGAGAGAGAGAGAGAGAGAGAGGGAGAGGGAGAGAGAGAGAGAGAGAGAGAGAGAGAGAGAGAGAGACAGAGAGAGAGAGAGAGAGGGGGGGGCAGACGGGGGGAGCGCCCACACATGCAAGAGAGAGGGGGGTTGGGGGAGACGAGAGCGAGGCAGAGAGAGAAAGGAGGGGGAAGGGAGGGAAAATCCTCCTCGTTTTCTCCCTTCCCCCTTCTCCTGGCTCTCAATTCCCCTCTCTTTTTTAATTTCCATCCCATCTCTCCTCCCGCCCCACGCCCCATGCGTTTTCAACGTTTCCGCAGCTCAGGACCCTGCTTCGACGGGAACCCCTACCTGCTCGGGTACAATTTGTTCAGTAAAGGCTGCAGTCCGAGCTGCCAAGGTGGGGTATGGAGACACGATGGCCTCCTTCTCCATCTCTGAGGACTCTCGGTCCTTCACTAGAGTGGCTTGAGCCTTCACCTGCATCAACCACACCCCATGCAGTATCTAAGCTTTGCATGTTTCCCTTTCCTTATTTCCCTTTGCACGTTTCCTTTGGCTTATTTCCCTTTGCACGTTTCCTTTGGCTTATTTCCCTTTGCACATTCCCTTTGGCATATTTCCCTTTGCACGCATCCTTTGGGTTATTTCCCTGTGCATGTTTCCTTTGGCTTATTCCCCTTTGCATGTTTCCTTTGGCTTATTCCCATTTGCATGTTTCCTTTGGCTTACTCCCCTTTGCATCTTTCCTTGTGCTTTTTTCCCTTTGCATGTTTTCTTTGACTTATTTCCCTTTGCATGTTCCCTTTGGCATATTTCCCTCTGCATGTTTCCTTTGACTTATCTCCCTTTGCATGTTTCCTTTGGCTTATTTCCCTCGGCATACAATATACCTGTCACCTTGTTTACCTTGTATCAGACACATCGCTCTTTTCTACACAAGGGATCCTTGTGAAAGACAGAGAGTATGAACAAGGTGGGAGAGGAGGGAGCATGTTGTTGTGGAGGCAGGTTGAGTTGCGGGAGGTAAAGAAGCAAGAGTTAGATATCACAGAGATCACATATAAGGGACAGAGAGCTGCATGAACAGGCACATCTCAAATTTCTCACATGGTGCCTGTCAGGGGTCACAGAAGGGAATACTCCGTATTTCTTGCAGCGGGGTGCTGCCCTTTGTTTCTTTAAGGGCCTAATGCCACATCAGCAATACCTCCTAAATGTGTAAGAAATGACATCCGTACTGCTGCATTCCTATAACAAGTTCACATCAGGTTCCACTGAATATGTCACTGCCTAGTATGCCCCTGCCTAGTATGTCTTGAAAGTCTACGACCTCTGTCACAATAATCGGGCTAATGACAGGGGCGCACGCACCTGAGACATTGTTCTTGCAAGCTTTCGTGCAAGTGTATTCGTCTGGGGCAATGTACGAGGTCCCCTGCACACAGAAAACGGTCGAAGGCGATACAAACCTCCCGCCACCAGCCTTCTGCCTCACACTTTCGAAGGAGTAGTGGCTTAAAATAAAACCACCTGGTGAGAGTTTCAAAACTTTATTTGCATCATTCAACAGAAACATGCATCCCACAGGTGTACCAAATCGCATGCGGTCGCGCGTGAACTTTCTTCAATTCCGTTGATGGACGTTGCGAGGGACGTTGAAGTGCTTGCATATCAATTATCACTTTAGAGGTCTCTAACCAATCATCGGTCTACAGCACTAAGCTAACGCAGTGGCTGTCAGGCTGTCGGCCGGGAGCACGCCGGCGATTGAGCTGGGCGTAACGCTTTTATATTTCAATGTCCACGAAGCTAAACACCTATTTACATTTCTGCCAGACTCTGATTTTGCGGAGTAACAGTAAAGGCGTGCCGTGGAGTAACAAGCTCTAGTAAATCGGGTATACGTGGCTTTGCCGGTGCAAGGTCCACGCATCTCGCTTGCAGGGTACCCACGGTCCCCTCCAAAGCATGCCTTTAAAATTAACAAAGAGTGAAGCCTATTCTAACCGCATAACATAAATCCATCATGCAGGGACGCGGAATCTAGGGGCCAAATATTCAAGGTGTGTGGTCATGCGATTGTGTTGTGTGGTCACTTCTGTTACCTCTTGATTTTGTGGTTTTTGTGTTTGTGGTTTGTCTTTAGTATTTGTTTGTGTCCTTGCGTGGTTCTCGGGATGCCCCCCCCCTCCCTCCCTCCCTCCCCCCCCCTTCTCTCTCTCTCTCTCTCTCTCTCTCTCTCTCTCTCTCTCTCTCTCTCTCTCTCTCTCTCTCTCTCTCTCTCTCTCTCTCTCTCTCTCTCTCTCTCTCTCTCTCTCTCTCTCTGTTGAGTTCTGAACATTATTATTGAATGCCTTGTGCTTTAAGTGATCTTCATGTGTGCACTATTAGGATATGGGTCCATTGAGAACATAAGGTACCTTGAGACACGGCAGATTCTGGACGTTTTCGAACATAAGGTACAATCCTATCTAGATCACACGTTTGTCGGATTAACTCTTAAGGCTGCCCCACCGGAGTGAATACCAACTGGTTGTGAAAGATGCTGGGCATCACCAGATGCTAGTCTTGTCCGACAGTTGTGTGTGGCACTCAGCAGACAGTCGTACGGACTGTAGCTGGAGTAACTTCGTCTATTGACGACCTGTCTGCTTTGTACAGGTACGGTGCGGCAGTGTGTGTTGTATCATTGTTGCTATTGTGAGAGTGAACAAGCTTAGTGTACCCTGTAGTCACTCAAACAGATAAGGGACAGTGACTTCAGGGAGTATAGGCATGTACTTGAACGTAGCCGTCTAGAGCCTTATCTAGTGATTGCTTGATCGGTGCTTGTGTACAAGATAATGATGTAACGGAACTGGTTGTGAAAGATGCTGGGCATCACCAGATGCTAGTCTTGTCCGACAGTTGTGTGTGGCACTCAGCAGACAGTCGTACGGACTGTAGCTGGAGTAACTTCGTCTATTGACGACCTGTCTGCTTTGTACAGGGAAAGCCGGTTGCCCATAACCTTTCACAGGTTATGGGCCCACGCCCTTCCAGCTGAGCCAAGTAAAAGCAGGAGTGAAGGTCGTCTACGGATGGGTCAGACGTAAGCGTCAACAAAGGAGCTCGAGCATGGCGCAGCGGCGCAAGGGAACTCGAGTGTACCAGGACCATTATCTTACTCACAGTTTACCTTTCTGGGAAATTCATAATTGAAGTTTTAGCTGTGCTTTATCATTCATAGACGTTGTCTAGAAGCACTGAGTGAGTCGGGCCGGACTCCGGCGCAAACTTCTGAGGGGAACATATCTGCTACTACTGTGCAAGACTGGCTGGTAAATTTCCATGACATGGAGGGAATTGTAGGGTATTGCTGCATTCCAGAAGTTTATGAGTAAGTTTGGCTGGTGAAGTGACAATAGTATGACAAAAAGGGGCAAAGAAAAGGAAAGTAGCAGTGAAACAGCAATGTCTCAACCTGGAGAAGTCAGTGGGGCCACTCCAGGGCAGTCTATGACCGGGACACAATCAGCCACTGCAGAACCAAAGGTGGAGATTGACAAGGCAGCCTACATCCCCAATACCTCTAATCCAAAGATGACTGTCATGCTTGATGATGGAGGGCGCAATTTTGAATTTTGGTATGAAAATTTGGAGGCGTGCGCAAACACCAAGGGGGTCAGAGCGGCTTTGGAGAGGCCAATGCCAGGGTCGGTGGAGAACTCAGCCATCAAGCAGTGGCTGATCCAGTCAGTTCCAGTCATCTGGCATTCTCAGATCTCATGCCACAAAGCAGCGTTCGACTTCATCGCGTGGGTGAAGAACAGTCACACTGGAGGGAGCAACCAAGACATCAACCTTGAGTGGTACAAGGAAATGGAGCAGGGCATCAAGACAGGGGAGACACTCAAGGTCTACCTCTACAGAATGATGGATCTGGCTACAAGTCTCAGAAACAACGCGTTCATCCTCTTGGACCACAATGTTGGGGAGCTGATGGTGAAGGGCCTCCCTCCTGTGCTGAGGCTCGAGTCCCTGGAGGTTATGGCAACCGACAAGCCGCCATTGGAGCTGATTCAAAGAATCCTGCGCGCCGCAGCCAGCCGTGGGTACAAGGACCCACCTGCAGAGGGAACACCTCAGGCCATGGCAGCTGCAGCAGTGGCTGGTCCCTCTGGGGGGGTAGCTGGAGCGTCATCAAGCGCTGGAGCTGCACCAGGAGTGGGAGCAGTACCGGGAGTTGGAGCAGCACTACCAGCAAACGAACAGCCTCCCGCTGGCCCCTCTGCAACTACTTTTGGTGGCAGGGGGCGTGGACCTGGCAGGGCAAGAAGGCCCAGAGAGGAGCTTACATGCCACTTCTGCAAGGCAAAGGGCCACTTCATGACTGACTGCGGACCGCTCAGGCAGCTGCAGGCTCTGCATCAAAACATGCAAGCGGCAAGCGTTGGGCCTGCAGCTTACTGGGGCCAGGGAGGCCCACAGTCGTCTCCTCAAGCCTGGTGGGACCATGGATCTGGCCGGGGTGGCCCGCCTTCATCCGCTTCCAGCCCTGGACCTCCTTCAGCATATAACTATCCAACAAGTCAACACACGTTTCCGGGGTGGCATTTACCACCTCCACCCCCTCCTTCTGGTGAGGCGATGTTTATCTCTCTCAATGTGCTTGCCCCAACTTCGCATGGAGCTAGCAGCACATCTTGGTTAATAGATAGTGGTGCCTCTGTGCATATAGTCAATGATCTCTCATTGCTCCATAATCCAGTTATGCATAGACAGCCTCTTCCTCTGCACTTGGCAACCTCAGACGCCAAGGGAGGAATCATTGCATCTGGGTCTGTATGCCTTGTGAATGCAAGGCACGAAGTATTCTGGCTGCACAATGTGCAGTGTGTTCCTTCTGCGCATACCAACCTCATTTCAGTCACTGGTGCAATTCAGGATGGAGCATCTTTCCTGACTGACACTGCAGGTGGTTACACAGCCATGAAGGGACCTGAAGGGTGGTGTGGAGATATCACCCGCGCACGAGGTCTGTTTTTTTTGGAGTTTGTTAGTCCTGTCAGAGGGCAGCAAGTTGGCTGCAGACATATTGATCACATGGCTGAGGCGTCTCATCTTAGGAAAGGACACGTGTGTAGCGAGAGATCTCTGTGGCATGCTAGGTTAGGTCATCCTGGTGCCAGCAGCATGCAGAGGTTCTCCAAGGAAGATCTGGTTACAGGAATCAATATCTCCCTTGCTCCCTGCTCTGAGTGCCCCAAGCACTGTGAATCGTGTATACAAGGGAAACACTCCAGACCTCCTTTCCCTGTATCTTCCAGGCCTGCACATCACCCACTCGATAGAGTCCATGTGGATACTGTGGGTCCCATATCACCTCCTGCCATCACAGGTGAACGATATTGGGTCACTGTAGTGGATGAAAGTTCACACCAAGTTGCCTCCCTGCCTGTGAAGTCAAAGGATTGCATCCCAAAGGCTGTGATAGACCTGCTCCGTTTTTGGCAGACCCAACGAGGCACGGTTGTGAAGTGTGTGAGGACTGACAGGGGTTCAGAGTTCCTGAACCAGCAATTCAAAGAGTTTTGTGCTCAGCAGGGCACTAAGATGGAGTCCTCAGCGCCCTACACGCCTCAGCAGAATGGGGTGGCGGAGAGGATGAATAGGACCCTGAAGGAGCGAACAAGGACTCTGTTGGTCCATGCTGCAGCAGACCCCTCCCTTTGGAAGGAGGCGCTTGAGACAGCTACCCTCCTCTACAATGTGGGTCCTACTTCAGGCAGGTCCCTGACCCCCATGGAATTATTCTTTGGTGTCAAACCTGATGTGTCTGTGCTGCGCACGTTTGGCTGTGTAGCCCATGTGCACATTCCCAGTGGCCAAAGGTCTGTTTTTGGGCCCAAGACCATCCCTGGGATGTTTACTGGTTATTGTCCCCAGTCTAAAGCGTATCGTGTGTACGTGGGGAATGGAGTGTGGAAGGAGAGTAGGGACGTCAGCTTTATCGAGCACTTGAGGGGGGCTGAGAGAGTGGGTCTATCAAAGGTCCAGCCTGGGTCTGTCTATGATTCTAGGATATCACCCCCCCTTGGCAGTGAGAATCTGGCAACGCCTCAAGCAATTCCCTCTGCTGCTCCACCCACGTTCTGGGATGAGGAGGATGACCATGGAGTGGAGACGCTTTCCACTGGGGCTCCTGGGACCTCTGGACTTTGTGCTGGGGATCAGTCTGGAGACGGGACCACAGCAGCACATGACCAAGGAAACCCCACCAGCCTGGATTCTACTGTTGGGACCCCAGAACCATCTCAGCACTCGTGGTCGGTGCTTGAGCATATGCAGAATCTGGCCAGGGGGGGTGTAGAAACTCAATCCCAGGTAGAAAAAATGCAGAAGGTACAAGAGGGGTTGCGAATGCAGGGGAAGTCACAAATTCCCCTTCCTCCAGGGACCACCCTTACAAGGGAGCAGCGTTATGTACAGCGCGTGGCTAGGAGAGAGCATTCTGACATCCCATTGCATGCCCCTGACCCAGGTCAGGCAATTGTGAGTGAGCCAAACATGGTTGGTCTCCCTGATATGCAGGGGCAGGTTGAGACAGTCGAGGCTATGTTCGGTGCAGATGTAAGAGATGAGAGCAGTGGGTTAGACATGCCAGCAGTAGGGGAAGCTGGTGCCCAATCCCAGTCACTGGCTAGTCATGCTTATGGTGTGCAGGCTGACATTGTAGGCGCAGCTCAGGCAAGTCTGGGTAGTGTGCCCAAGTGTGAGTCCAGGAGAGAGAGAGAGCTGCTGCTCCCCTCTGCATTGCGGAAGGTGCGAGAATGTAAGGGTGCTGCACATGAGTCCAGTAGTCAAGGAGAGAGAGAGAGACTTGAGAAGGAATCAGATAATCCCGGCAGTACTGCCCAGTCCCAGCATAAGGTACATAATGTACCTTATTCTGGCAACCAGGGAGAGAGAGAGAGAGAAGGGAACAGCATCAGTAAGGCTGACAGCCCTGCTGCACCACAGCATAAGGTACAGAGTGTACCTTCTGTCACGTTGGGAAAAGTTCACGTGCCCTCAAACTTGAGGGAAGCCCAGCGCTCACCTCAGTGGGAGTTTTGGCAGCAGGCAATGCAAGAGGAGATGGAGTCTTTAGACACCCATGAGGTTATGCAGTATGTGGAAAGACCCCATGGGCAGAAAGTTATCCCTGTTCATTGGATTTTTTCTACAAAAAACGATGCACATGGGAATGTCACTCGGTTTAAAGCAAGATTGGTTGCCCAGGGTTGCAGACAGATTCCTGGTATAGATGTTGGTGAGGTTTTTGCACCTACCAGCAGCTATGGTGCTAGGAGAGCTGTGCTGGCAGTGGCTGCCACACAAAATCTTGAGATCCACCAAGTGGATATCAAGACAGCTTTTCTCAATGGGGAGTTGGAGGAAGAGGTCTATGTAACCCAACCACCAGGATTTGAGAATGGCAACACGAGAGTTGTGTGCAAGCTCAGGAAGGCACTCTACGGTCTTAAGCAAGCCCCACGGGCTTGGCACAAGACCTTGAGCGACAAGTTGAGCGTGATGGGGTATAGTGTGTGCAAGAGCGACGCTGGGGTATACATCAGGAGGGCCCCTGATGGTAATCTGTCGTTTATTCTTGTTTATGTCGATGATCTTCTCATAGTTGCCAGAGTGGTTGCAGAGATTGAGTGGGGGAAAGAGTTATTGAAGAAGGACTTCACCATCCATGATTTGGGAGAGGTGAATGATTTCCTGGGGTGTCAGGTCCTACGCAATAGAGTTCAGGGCACTATTTCCATGAGTTGCACTCCCAAGATTGATGCTCTTGTGGAGAAGTTTGGCGTTGCTGATGATGGACGTGGGGTTGATACCCCCATGTCCAAGGACTTCGTGGCTAGCAGCAGACCCGAGTCCTCAGATGGTATGTCACATGGGGCTGGTACCCCTCTGCCACCTGGTCATCGATACTGCGAGTTAATTGGATCGTTACTGTACATAGCCAATACGACCCGGCCTGACATTTCTCAGGCTGTTGGAGTGTTGTCAAGGTATAGAATGACACCCACTACCTCACACTGGAATGAGGCCATTCGAGTGCTGAAGTACTTGAGAGATACCAGAGAGTTAGCTCTTACTCTGGGTGGAAAGGGCCCTGAGCTAGAAGGCTATGTTGATGCCGACTATGCTGGGGACCTGGACCACAGGTATTCCACCACTGGCTATGTTCTATCAGTCTATGGTAGTGCCGTGGTTTGGGGAAGCAAGAAGCAGAGCTCAGTTGCTACCTCAACTGTGCAAGCTGAGTTTATGGCAGCTGGCCATATTGTGAAGGAAGCCAACTGGCTAAGGGGCTTCTTGGAAGAGATAGGGGCTGCACCTTGGAGGGTCAAAATTTTCTGTGACAACCAAGGATGCATTTCTAATTTACGGAACCCCCTGTATTCCAAATTCACAAAGCACGTTGCAGTAAGCTTCCACTACGCTAGGGAAGCTATGGCACTTGGGCAGGTAGATATCCTCTATGTGGAATCTGCACGCAATGTGGCTGACATTATGACCAAGCCACTTGCCAAGCCCGTGTTTGTTGGTCATCGTGATTCACTAGGTTTGAGAAGATACACTTAAAGCATGCAGGCAAGGGGAAGTGTTGAGTTCTGAACATTATTATTGAATGCCTTGTGCTTTAAGTGATCTTCATGTGTGCACTATTAGGATATGGGTCCATTGAGAACATAAGGTACCTTGAGACACGGCAGATTCTGGACGTTTTCGAACATAAGGTACAATCCTATCTAGATCACACGTTTGTCGGATTAACTCTTAAGGCTGCCCCACCGGAGTGAATACCAACTGGTTGTGAAAGATGCTGGGCATCACCAGATGCTAGTCTTGTCCGACAGTTGTGTGTGGCACTCAGCAGACAGTCGTACGGACTGTAGCTGGAGTAACTTCGTCTATTGACGACCTGTCTGCTTTGTACAGGTACGGTGCGGCAGTGTGTGTTGTATCATTGTTGCTATTGTGAGAGTGAACAAGCTTAGTGTACCCTGTAGTCACTCAAACAGATAAGGGACAGTGACTTCAGGGAGTATAGGCATGTACTTGAACGTAGCCGTCTAGAGCCTTATCTAGTGATTGCTTGATCGGTGCTTGTGTACAAGATAATGATGTAACGGAACTGGTTGTGAAAGATGCTGGGCATCACCAGATGCTAGTCTTGTCCGACAGTTGTGTGTGGCACTCAGCAGACAGTCGTACGGACTGTAGCTGGAGTAACTTCGTCTATTGACGACCTGTCTGCTTTGTACAGGGAAAGCCGGTTGCCCATAACCTTTCACACTCTCTCTCTCTCTCTCTCTCTCTCTCTCTCTCTCTCTCTCTCTCTCTCTCTCTCTCTCTCTCTCTCTCTCTCTCTCTCTCTCTTCCCCCCCTCTCCCACCCCACCCCCACCTCTGTTTCCGCGCTTGTCCTTTGGTGCAAATGTCCCTTCCTGTTTCCTGCTGCGACCCTCCCACCTTCCTTGTCATATCGTTGTTCATGTCGGACCGTCACGTCTCACCATGGCCCCTGGCTTCTGCGTACCAGCATGTGGGATACGTGGTTTGTGGTTAGGTTATGCTCCACTCTCATATTGAGGCGTCTGCCTGACGTCTTCCGAGGAAAGTGTTTTCAAAGGGAAAAGTGAAAAATATCAGTCTCAGGCCCCCGATGCCCAAATAGTCACGTATCGACATCCGAATGGCCATAAGTGCAAGAATTATGTGTTGGGATTCGTTACATGTTGGGGTCAGTTAGTGTTTTTGTCTCTGACCCCTAGATTCCGCGTGCCCGCATGCAAGATTTATGGTGTGCGGTTAGGATAGGCTTCACTCTTTATCCTAGAAGTGACATTTATCAGGCACACAATTGTCAGGGACAAGTCCTGGTGACTGTTAGAAAAGAAAAATGGAATATACCAAGCGAGATAACCATGTGCCATATAATCTAATGAGGTGGAACAACTTCATAAACATGTGGTGGAGTTGAAAGGTTGTTTTTTTTTTTTTTTTTTTTTTTTTTTTTTCAGATTAAAATGACCAGCATCGACTATAAAATGGTTTTTGGGGCGCAGCACCGAGGCTTTTAGAACACCAGACTCGATCTGATTATTCTGCGCTCACGTCTGAAGGCTGAGGGCTTTCCAGAACGCTCTAGGACATGTAGTCTGCAGGCTTAACTTATAAGTGTGTATTAATAATACTATTATAATTATGAGTACAAGCGCGTCAGGCACAGGTCTGGCAGGCTCTTTAACAGAAAACACTTCAGGGAGTAATGCTTTTTTAACCGTAGACCATCTTCATGGAGTAAAGTCACTTTCACCGGGAACCATCTGGCTTGGTGTGCACATGAGGCGGCACTTCACTCCGGCACTCCCCCCCCCCCCCCCATTTCTTGTTTTTGTTAGTTTGTGTGTGTGTGTGTGTGTGTGTGTGTGTGTGTGTCTCTGCGTGTGTGTGTGTGTGTGTGTGTGTGTGTGTGTGTGTGTGTGTGTGTGTGTGTGTGTGTGTGTTCTGGTGGTGGTTCGGGGGTGGGGGGGGGGGGGGAGGAACTGCTGATGAATCACAGCCAAAAGCAAGCACTTCTTCTAAAAAACACCCCCCCTCCCCAAACAAGAAAAAGAAAAGGAAAAAACAAGAAAAAAGAAAAAGAAAACAGAGAAAAAGAGGAACAAAGATCGTGTACGGAAGACAGACAGTGTTCGGACATCGATCTCTCTGCAGTGTCGCCTTGTTTGAACTTCAATTTCACCTGACCAGGGTTGCATGGAGGTCTTATTGCCGGTCCGCAAGCCAAAAGGACGGAGATAGAAGAGGGGCGGGCAGTCGAGATGAGCTTCGAAAGACATGTGAATGGAGCATTTAGCGCGCTTACAAAGAGTACGGCAATATAATCATGAAGCATACAGCACGCTCAAGTAAGCTTGCGGCAACATGTTCATAAAGCATTCAGCATGCTCATGAAGCATACCGCAACATCTTCATGAAGCGTACCGCACATTCATGAGAGTACAGTAACTTAGTCACGACACAGGTCCAAAGATGTACTGAGACCCACTGCAAATGAATGGGGCCCCATATTACGTATTGAGGAGGTAAACCTCTCGATGCAAAAGAAGATGTTTACAAGGGAGTCATCATGCAAGATCACAATAAAGAAATCATCAAGATTACAATAAGGGCAAAGGGCAAAATAGCTAATACGACACGCACATTGCTAGTCCAGCAAGCACAACTTCCAACCCCCGACTCTGTCCCTTACACCTCCATCCAATGTTTGTCTCCGACGCACTGACATTGATTGGTTTGGCTCACAGACACACTGACATAGATTGGTTTGGCTCGGGCAAGCCGCCATTGACACCCATGCACAAGTAGATGTGAAACTACCCCCGCCCCACTCGGTGACCTCTTCACAAATTACCTCATTCTGCAAGCAGTTCATAGTACCACCAGTATGATCTCTTCTCACATGGCTCTTCTCGCAGATCGTTCAACCGTACTACCATTATGACTGCCAATCCGCCTAGATCAACCCACTTAAAACTTGCCACGAGATTTCTTGCAGCTCAGGGAGGTGCAAGATGTCGTAATCCAGAAAATTCAATCCAACAACACGTGGACTGCCTCACGTTCAACCATTTAATACAGGGCGTGGTGATAAGTGCTTCACTTTTATGTTTAAGTGAATGAATGTGGCTTACACATTACCCGAGGCTGCGCTTGCAGTTCCCACAGCAAAGCAAGAGCATGTGTTGGTTACTGACTACATTGATCTACGACTAATATGTCACAGCGGACATAACATCCGTAATTCATAGACTCATTCCACTGAGATTATGATGCAAAGCAAGCACAGGGATGATTGAATTCTGAGGTACTACCCACAGAAACAATGAAAGGCGGTCTGGGATTTGGGAATGAATGAGGAACAAAGCTCGAGCTCGAGGCAAGAATCAGAATCACGAACTTGGCCCATCCCAAAGAAGTGCTCAGCAATCTGCACATGCCTTTTGACCAAACAACCCGTTGCACAATCTCATGTAAATGAGATTTTGCATTCACACGAGATTGTGCAACCTCGTTCAGATCCCCTTCCGAGTTTTCGCAGCCATATGAACGTACGGCATACAGCATGCCAGGCAGCTGTCTCCGCAACAGGCTGCCTGGTCACAATACTAAAGATTACTTTTTCAACTTCATACCTCTGCACAAACTGCACTCCCAGCAGAGCTCAACGCCAGATCCATCATCTGAATATCAAAGCCTGCTTCCAGCTGCAAGTGTAAATACTAGAACGGGCAAACCGCAGCAAATGCCCTTCCAGAGCAACCATTGGTCAACTTCAGCAAAACTAGAAACTTGTTTTCTGAACCCGATAGCTCATAAACAAAAGGTTGAGACGGGAGTGTTGAGATGCACTCGCCCGTTGCTCCAGTCAACAGTCCACATCTTCCCATCATCCACGGCGGTATACCTGCAACACCGCATCAGATCGAGCATGAACATGCCTGCATGCTGTGCCACAACAACGAACGTGGGAGTCAAAATGAAATCTGGGAGCTAACAGTCTTTAGACACATCTTTTAGAGTCCAGTTCTGAGTGACCACCACCACATCAGGAAATTTTGCTTGTGAATGCATCTTCACCACCACAAATTCTCAAAGAAAATCCAGTTTGTTCCTTGAGGCTGCATATCTCATCAGTGCATGAACCATAAGAATGTACATGATTGAGGAGCTGGTAACAATCCCTAGTGATTCTAGATAGTCACAACTTCCATTGGTTTAGCCGATGCTCGAATCGGCCAGATAACGGGGTAGGGGGACTAACATTATTAGACAACAGACCCCTTAGACGGAAATTGTTGATATGAATGATGCCATACTCATGTAAGGATGATATAGGCTTTTAGGTGGCCCTTGTGAAGTAGCCTTGGAACCGTGCCTTTGTGCCGCTCGTGCCCGCTCGCACGGCAGCGACTGGCACGCTTGTGTGCCTTCACAGAATTTTAAACTCGCGGAGCACGAATATCAAACTTTTCTGTAGGGGACCATCAAATTTTGATTTCTCGGCGCTGTACGCTGTACACACGAGGAGTCCAAAGTGCTGCGTGAGTACCTCCCTGTACCTTAAGTACCTACCTGTACCTACCTTTAGGAGTCAAGAGCAACTAACACGAAAAGCGTTGGCCGTGACCATCAGATTTTATTTCAGGAGTGAAACTTTAACTTTTTTAACTTTTAACAATTGAGGAAATCTTTCAAAAACAGAAAGAAAATTAAAAGAACTACATCGCAGCTCTTGAGCACCAGCGGGCTTCCTAGCACGGAGGGAGCTTGCCTGGATCCCTTCCACCAGCTTCCCTTTTGCCTCGGTCTTGGTTTTGACAATCAGCTTGTCATCCTCCACATAGTAGAACTCCTCAAACCGTCCTGCCAAAATACACACATGCTTCATGAGCATCAGAGTCCTCGAGTTGCTTTCTGCCTGCGATGCAAGTGCATACACCCAACGGGAACTTCACCATGTTAAAGCAATCATGAAACGTATGGACAAGATCCGGAGGAGAGTTTGTAAGCCAACCAACAGTGTCAGGACTCACGTGCCGTTACCCTGCCTTTCATGTGCTGATGTACCTGCACCTTACTTGAAAAGAGCACGCATAACACAGATGTTGTAACAATGGTGCACTGAATCTCCGGAACTCAGCTCCTTAGCTAAAGGCAATCTAAAAGCCTATCTCAGAATCAGAAGGTCTCTTCCTGCCTTGAATCCTTTGATGTCAGCACCTAAATAAAACATTTACACGGCCAGATCACTATTGCAGGCTGTGTAGCAAATCTAGTGTATGCATGTCTGCACTGTAGACACTGCATGATGCTCTGAATGCAGCCTTTGCAGAAGCATGTTATGGCAGAAGTTGGCAAATACAGCAGCATGTTATTCATTGCTGCAGCAAGGGAAGGGAAGGGGGTGGGGCTAAATGAATGAACTACAAAAATGAACAGTAAACACCTGCTTCTGGCTCCCCCCATGTCGATATGGCGAGGAGCCCATCCGGGAGGGCCTGCGCAACTCCTTGTTGAGGTCCCTCCCTCCGGTCCCGGCGCTTGTTCACCACAGATTTTTCGAGGTGGAATTTTTCGGTCAGCCCGAAGGGTATCTTTGGGGCGACATATCTAACATGAAACTCTGTATCAAAGAAGGGCAAAGTCAGCATTCCATAGGAGGTATCCATAGGAGGTATCCATCGTCATCCGCTATCTTTTTATGGGTCGGAAAAGTTCATCAACTAGTCTTGTTTGAAGACGTCAAAACGCAACAGAATAACATTACATTTTGAAATACAATATGATCAAATGACGGCTGGGAAAAATGTATCCATCCATGCAGAAGAAACAACTGCTGATCAAACCCCTGCAGGTCGCCATACCGTTATCCTTTGCTTCTAGTCTAATTCCTCTGATGAAAAACATCGCAGCTTTCTTCTCGATTCCTCCAAGTGAGATCAAGTCCAGCTGCTGAGAGTAGGTATCGAAGTCAGTCAGGTCGCGATCCTTCCACCATAGACCGTGTAGTACTTTATGGTCGTATTTATTTGTAGAAGCCGGCTGTTGGACGAGAGACTGGACATACTCCTGAGCAGCCTCAATAACCCCCATCCTTCGTCTTTGTACCTGGGGCCTGGTTGCAAATGGCGTTGGCACCAAGCCTCTGTTCATACCTGCTGCCCGAATGCAGAATTGCACCGGAGGCCCGGATCGGCGTACTTGTACGCGACTGCAAGACCTCTACATTTCCATCATCGTAAAATGTATTGGTAATGCGGGGTGCAATCAATTACGAGCGGGTTTACGAAACTCAAAATCCTGTACCTCAAAGCAACTGCGAGTAGCGTGGAAGCACCCTTGGCCAGAGGTGACCCGCCTCAGGTGGGTGCCTTGAAGGCGCTGCCTTCCACAAATCTTCGCTGGAATCTCGGGTGACACAGGATCCACGTTCCAATGGTCAAATTGTTTGAATTGCATTACTAGGGGGATCAAGCGGGGTCCCTGCTTGCCGCGGTACAACAGTGCAATGTGTGTCTCTGGCTCGCTCGTGCCGGTGTGATCCACGCGTCTCTGTCTAGAGACATCTAGATCGTTTTGGAATCCTGTTCTTATGCAGAATACGTGCGCGCTCTTGGAGGGTTGATGCTTGGCTCGAATGCTTGTTAAACGGCTTTTATGCCTGCGGATTATGGAATGGTTGTAGCGCACTCCTCTTGAGAAGTGGCCTCAGCCAGGGAGCAGAGGCAATGCCGCTCTCGTGGACAACCAGGGACTGGAAGTCTGCTGTTCTTGGATTAGGTTTGTGCCCTATAATAACAGCGTTATGAACACACGCGGGGTTTATAATGTATAATCCAGGTGTTGTCCACATTGAACTTTGTTCTATGGGTATTGTTTGGCTATAGTGTTCAACTATGTGACTCCGATACGTGGTTCAGCCCATTGATGATAATTTCACAAGTTTGCCTCAATATTGTGACACCCACCAGTCTGATTGCACCGAGCCCGGATGAAAGAATGGCAGGAACAAGGAGGGACGGATGAAAAAATAGGAAGGCAGGAAACCTCACAGAGCCAGGACCATAGCATGACAGAAACAAGGAGGGGAGGATGAAGAAGTAGGAAGGCAGGAAACACACAGAGCCAGGACGAAAGCAAGAACAAAAAGGGAAAGGCGAAGAAGTAGGAAGGCAGAAAACCACACAGAGCTGGGACCAGAAAATGACAGAAACAAGGAGAGAGGCCTTCCTACTTCAGGCCTGAAGTAGGAAGGCAGGAAACCACTCAAGAGGCAGGACCATAGAGTGACAGAAACAAGGAGGGAAGGATAAAGGAGTAGGACTGAAGGGAACTACAAGCACGTGACAGGAAATGGGAGAAGAAAATGAGCTCGCCTTCAGGACCAACTGTTTCTGCAGGGGTTTCAACTCCGATGCATAACGATATGGGTTTCATCACCACACGGCAATTTATGCCCCTTCTTGCTTCATATCTTTAATCTAAATAGTGAAGCCCATCCTAACCGCACACCATAAATCCGTCATCCGTTCATATGTTTGTGGTCGGACTGTTCCCCTCTCTTTCAAGGCTCTGACCTGTGTATAATTGCCGTTAGACATATCAAACGTTAAACTATACAAATTGCCGTTTACTTGCTTCATGCATTAGTCAAACAGTGTTGCTCGACAAGAAGCCCATCCGCTTAGTCAAGCATTATCAGACACTGTGCGGGACAGGAAGATGTGCGACTCACGAGTTACAAGGCCTGGAAGGTATTCCTTCAGAAATATAACAAACCTCATCTCTTCCACCAGAGTTCACGGCCATCCTCTTAGTGGCTCGATACAAGCACCCTTCTTCACTTCACAGGAGTGTATGAGAAAAATCACGAGCCAGAGCAAAGATCCCGATCAGCTCTTGCAAGGGCTAATCAATTGACTGGTCCGCTAGGTTCTTATCCACAATCCTTCGCCTCACCCATCATTTGGACGCCCTCACCCATCCTCCTCCACCCCTCACCCATAATCGGGACGTCCTCCCCCAGTATCTGGACGGAGAGACATGCCAGTACATCACATGCATACGCTTCAGATTCGGCAATGCTTCTCCCGGGCAGGTGACCTGAGGGGCAAAGTTCCTCACTTGGGGCTCCTCTATTGGCGGTCCTACATAGTATATATGAAGTACATAGTATAGTGTGTATAAATATTGGGACCTGCTATTAACCAAACCTGGCCGTTATTAGAATCTACTTCCTGGAAACCCAAAAATGTACTAGATTTCTGCTGACCCCCCCCCCAGGAATCTACTTCCTGGGAACTCAAAAATGCTCTAGATTTTGTTGATATCAGAATCTACTTCCTGGGAACCCATAAATGTTCAAATTTCTGCTGATACAGAGCCTACTGACTAGGACCCCGTAGGGCCACCAGGAAAACAAAAAAAGAAAAAACAAGCCCCGAGCGCCACAGTGCCGCTCTGAGCTCTGGCGGATATGCACACAGAGAACATCCTTGCCGCTCTCCAGTTTTAGCGGCGCACGAAGATGCACACAGGCACATCCTGGCCACTCTACAATTGCAAGGGCACGCAAAAGAAAGCCTAAAGCAGCTCTGCCACTCTGCAATTTTAGCACTCCCCCCCCCCCCAAAAAAAAAATAAAAAAGAAGAGTAAAACTAAAATTACAACACAAGTTCATCCTCGGCATTTTGCAGTTAGCGGCGCTAAGGAACAATGTGCGGATCGTTGGAACTGTCCAGTTGGCGACGAGCACGCTGTTCGCACTGTCCGGCTGGCGGACCGCAAAAACGGTAACTACTGTCGGCTCTTTGTGGTAAGCGGGGCGCAAACAGGAAGAGCACATTATCCACAAGATGAAGCATATCTGGTAAGGATATGCACAGCGTTTTATTCTAAATAGGAAGAGCATATTATCCAATATTTGCAACTATCATGCTTATTCAAAATAAAAGCTGAAGCATACCCGGTTAGGTATGCTTCATCCTTAAGTTCAAATAGGAAGAGCGCCTTATCCACAATTTGCAACTATCTGCCCATCAAGAATTTCAAATGAGGACGAGCACATCATCCACAATTTGCAGCAATCTGCCCATTAAGAATTTCAGATGAGGACGAGCGCATTATCCACAATTTGCAGCAATCTGCCCTTAAAAAAATTCAAATGAGGACGAGCGCATTATCCACAATTTGCAGTTATCTGCGGACGTGACGGCAGTACGCCAGCCCGGCCCATGCTCCCACAAAGAAGAAGAGGCTGAAGCCCCAAACGATGGCCAGATGGACCCACTTGTCGGGCCCGCCTTGTTTCCGCGCCCCGAACAAGTCGATGTACTGCATTTCCACAAACCGCCACCTGTCAGTACTTGCAGTACAATTTCGGCCACCAGTCGGTACATGCGGTGCACGTTCTGCCTTCAAACAGTATATGCGCTGCACGTTTTGCCACCTGTCAGTACATCCAGTACGGGTTCCCGCCACCAATTAGTCACATGCAGTACACGTTCCCAGCCACCAGTCAGTATATGCAACATATGGGGGCTGGGGGGCAAGTCGCAAAATTGCGAGGCCCAAAATTCTGCAAGGAAGCGTACCGCCATATTGCTGATCCTCCCGCCGACGCCGTGGAACTGGTTGATGATGAGGCCGCTCCAGGAGTATGACAGGAAGTTCAAGTAGGAGTACCATCGCCAGTACTTGGGCATGTCATCATACCGAATCAAGAATCCTGCGAAACATACAAGAGCGATTCAGAATCCCCGGGTGTGTGTGTGTGTGTGTGTGAGAGAGAGAGAGAGAGAGAGAGAGAGAGAGAGAGAGAGAGAGAGAGAGAGAGAGAGAGAGAGAGAGAGAGAGAGAGAGAGAGAGAGAGAGAGAGAGAGAGAGAGAGAGAGAGAGAGAGAGAGAGAGAGAGAGAGAGAGAGAGAGAGGAGAGAGAGAAGAGAGGGAGGGGGAGAGGGAGAGAGGGGGCACGAGGGAGTAAGAACGAAGGGAAGAGAGATGCAGGAAGGGACAGGGAAGGGGGAAGGGAGGAAGGCTAGGGAAGGGAGATAAACGTGAAAATACTTGGGAGTGCACAAAGGGGAGGGAGGGAGAGTGAAAATGTGTTGCATTGCAAAGGGGAAAAAGGAGGACAAGGGAGAAAAGGAGTGTGGAAAGGTTCGAGGGAGGGGAGGGTGCATTTACTCAGAGCGCAAAAGAGAGGGGAGGAAATTTAGAAATGTTCGAGACGGGGGAAGGGAAACTGGAAAGCAATCATTCCAAGAGAGGGAGGACATGTGGAAAACAATCATTCTCCTTTACACAACAGGTACAAGTCTTCTACAAGGCTTCACTCTTTGTATCAAATCAAAATGCCCGGGCTGAAATGACTGGCCTTGTACCTGAGAAAAACAGCAGAGTGACTGCGTATGTCTGCAGGCCGACATTTGCAATGTCCAGGGTCGGGCTTATAGCCGCAAAGAAGTATGCCATCACTGTGCCCCAGAAACCCAACCTGTTGAGAATCAAGATGTGCACGCCGCTGCGCATTCAAGAAACACATGCTGTCGAGCAAAGCAATGCATGCTGTCGAGCAAGGATATGCGGGCTGTTGAGCAAGGCAATGCGTGTTGTCGAGCAAGGCAATGCATGCTGTTGAGCAAGGCGATGCATGCTGTTGAGCAAGGCGATGCATGCTCATGAGCAAGGCGATGCATGCTGTTGAGCAAGGCGATGCATGCTGTCGAGCAAGGCGATGCATGCTGCTGAGCAAGGCAATGCATGCTGTTGAACAAGAATTTCACAGTGTTGAGCATCAACACGTGCACACTCTTGAGCATCAAGAAGCGCATGTTGTTGAGCACCAAGAGGGGAGGAAGGATTTACTGTTACACAACTAGAAGCAGCCATATGGCTGAAGGGATGTTGAGGACCAAGACGGAAGGAGGAAGGAAGAAAACTTGCATACAGAACCAAATCATGTGGCTGATGGGATGAAGAAGAAGCGCATGATGTTGAGCACCAAGAACCGAGGAAGGAGGAAAGGGAGAAAATATTGCATACAGAACCAGTCATGTGGCTCAGGGATGAAGAAGAAGCGCATGATATTGAGCATCAAGACGGAAGGGGGAAGGAAGAAAATATTGCATACAGAACCAGCCATACGGGATGTTAAGCACCAGGAAATGCATGCAGCTGAGCATCATTCTCCTGACAATCCATTTGACGAGGATCAACATGAATGAGGTTGAGAATTCACAGCATCATGGCCACCACCACCTTAATGAACATTATCCATCCATGCGTGTCGACATCAATTTTTCCAGGTCATCCAAGACATGATGCTTGTTGTTACCAGCACCAGCACCACCACCTCCACCTTCCTCCTCCTCCTCCTCCTCCTCATCATCATCATCACCACCACCACCATCCTCCTCCTCATCACCACCACCACCACCACCATCACCACCACCACCATCCTCCTCCTCATCACCACCACCACCACCACCACCATCGTCCTCGTCATCATCATCATCTTCATCATTATTTTGTATCTTTCAAATGATTCTGAAGGATGGAGCGCCGGGACATTAAATAAACAGCAAGGGGGTGGGCCTCAGTCATGAAGAAGGAATAAGGAGGGGATGGGGTGTCCTACAGGTTATAGAGAGGGGAGGGGGATAGACAGGGTTTGGAGTAAAGAATTAATAATTATTTTTAGGGGAAAAAAAGGGGGGGGGGAGGGAAAAAAAGTTATGTCGGTATCGGAAGGCCAGGGGGGGGGGGGGGGGCCAAAGGCGTACAGATGCCAGTAGTGAGGGTGGCCAGGTAGTTGAGCCAGAAGTAGACCCACAAGCCCCGCAGCTTCAGCGGAAAGAAGACCGCGCAAGAGAAGACGAGGGAGGCCAGGAAGGTGATGATCATTTCAGTGGCGATTTTGAACAGCAGGTATGTTATGACACGGTACAGTCCGTCATTGCGCTCCCGCACAAACAGGTTGTACTCCAGCTTTATTCCTGGACACAGCGCCACCCAGATCGAGTCAGAATCAGGTCCTCAATCATAATTAAGGACGCCTGCTTGGGTTTCTCCCCCTTTTTAGTAACGCCCCCCCCCCCCCCTTTTTTTGGGGGGCGGTAAAGCTCGTGGGGCGGGGACGGGGGAGACGCGTGGCTGGGGCAAGACCCCAGCCCCCCCCCCCACCCGCTGGGGGATGTGAATCCATCAAGCCATACACAAAGCTTTATTCATGAAGAATTCAAGCCATACACAAACCTACATTTATTTGCGGAAGCAAAACAAGCCAAGGAAGGAGGAAAGAAATGACGTGCGGGTGAGTGTTAATGAGCGTCATTGCGACAGTAAATGATGTCATCCTCCCTTCTTTCCCTTACAGCCCAAGGCGGGGTTGGAGAGAGGGGGAGGGATGCAGACTCAGGATATCGGCCTGCTTTGAAAGATTGTATCTCCTCACTAATAGATGCAGACTCAGGATATCGGCCTGCTTTGAAAGATTATATCTCCTCACTAATTCATTACAAGTAGGTCTGAAATTCAAAGATTGCATCCACACACCTTACACGTGGGTGTGAAATGAAGAATCACATCTTCGCGAATACATCACGCATAGGTCCGAGATGAAACATTACATCCTCACTTCATTATCACACAGGTAGGTCTGAAATGAAAGGTTCCATCCTCGCTTGTAAATCACAGTTACGTCTGAAATGAAAGATTACATCCTCACTTGGTTGCACTCCGAAGGAAAAGGGGGGGCGGGGGGCACATGGGTGCAAACCTGGGATGTAAGAGACCGCGGCAAAAGCAGGTAGCGTGCACCTGAAATCCAGCCACCCACCCATTCCCGATCAAGAAAGACAGGTGGCCGAGTGTCTGTCTGTGTCTGTCTGTCTGTCTGTCTCTCTCTCTCTCTCTCTCTCTCTCTCTCTCTCTCTCTCTCTCTCTCTCTCTCTCTCTCTCTCTCTCTCTCTCTCTCTCTCTCTCTCTCTCTCTCCCTCTCTCCCCCCCCCCTTCTCTCCCCCTCTCTCTCCCTCTCTCCCCCCCCCTCGCCCTCGCCCTCCCCTCCCCCCCCTCCCCTCCCGTCCCCTCCCCTCCCTCCCCCTCCCCCCCCCCCCCCCCCCCCCCCCTCTCCCCTCTCCCTCTCCCTCTCCCTCCCCCCCCCCCTCCCTCTCCCTTCCCCTCACCCCCTCCCCTCTCTCCATAACCTTCTCCCTCTCCCCCCCCCTCTCCCTCTCCCTCCCTTCCCCCCGCCCTCTCTCTCCCCCCCCTCTGGTTTTCTATAAAGAGAACAGACATGCTCACCACAGGGCCCCGCAGCACACAAAAGTGGTCCGTTTGCCGAGAAGGACGCACTCACCACATTGCCAGACCTGCGCTGATGTTTCCGATGTTTGTAACCAGCATGTTTTTCCCGATCCCCCAGTACAAAGTCATAATGATGAAGTTGAAAATGATCTTCTCTCCGATGCGGGGCCCCAAAAACTGCAACCCCCCAAAAAACACCCTGCTTGTAACCAAAAAACCGCACCCCCCCCCCCCCCCCAGGGAAAAAACCGTGCTTGAAACCAAAAACATGGACACCCCCCCCCCCCACCCAAAAAAAAAGAAAAAGAAAAAGAAAACACGGTGCTTGAAACCAAAAAAACGCACCCCCCCAGAAACACGGTGCTTAAAACCAAAAAACCTTACCCCCCAGAAACACCGTTCTTGAAACCAAAAAACCGCCCCCCCCACCCCCCCCCCCCACAAGAATCACCGTGCTTGAAGCCAAAAGACCGCACCCCCCAGAAAACCCCTGCTTGAAACCAAAAAAACTGCAGCCACCGGTGAACACCGTGCTTTGAAATCAAGCGAACCCCCCGCGAAATACTGTGCTAGAATTCAACAACTGAAACCCCCGCCCCCCCCCCCCCTTCTTCCCAAATCATCGTGCGAGATTTCAAAAACTTCAACCCCCGGGAAATACCGTGAAATCATGCAACCACTCAATCATGAAAGCGAGGACTAAGGATCGAGAAAATCATGAACACACCTAAAATCCACCAAAAACTGCAACCCTCGGGAAAGACCGGGAAATCATGAAACCAGGAAATGGTGAAACTTAAGGACTGGGGACGGAGGACTGATGACTCTGTCCTTCCCAAGGACAGGACCTGCCCATAATGACCCTACACACACACACACACACACACACACACACACACACACACACACACACACACACACACACACACACACACACACACACACACACAACTCTGTCCTTCCCCACCTCTGGGTTCTTGTACTCCTTCAGCAGCCGGTACTTTATAAGGATCCACAGAGCCCACCACCAGGGTGTCACTGTCTCGCTTGTAGCATTCAAGTTCCTCATGGCTGCTACGGAAGCGTCCAGGGGTTGATCCTCGGCCACAGCCTTGGAGCAATCTTCCATGTTTTTCTTGTACAGATCGCTGTTTGTGTACCGGTCCGCCAAAACGGTCCCCCTGCACGGATTCAGAAACATTGGGTCAAGCACAGGACCTGCCCATAATGACCCTACACACACACACACACACACACACACACACACACACACGCACGCACACACACACACACACACACACACACACACACACACACACACACACACACACACAGACACACACACACACATCGACGGCCAGGGCCTGTCACACTCGACTCTACCCCAAAGCATGTAGTTAAGAAGACTGGCTGGGTGATTGTATGCATGCATGAAATGAGGAGCAGGTGTATTCATTCTTCCATGGATCAGTGCATTACTAATACTGGCAACTCTAACGAGGTCCTTTTTTTTAAAAAAAAAAAAATAATAATTTAATGTGGGTTTTCAGGGGGAGGGACGGGGGATCGGAATGCGCTCACCGGCACTCCAGGAATGCTTGTGGTGCTTACATAATAAGCTTTTACTACTATTTATTTGTCTCCGCATGTTCAGGGTCATGCACGCTTTACACAATTTTTTGAAGCAAAAGAGCTTGTGGCCTGCCTGCTGGACTTGTCGGCAGAGGTTAGTAGCCCGCTGAGCCACTCGGGTTGGCTGACTGTCAGCTCTGGCAGTACCAGCTTCAGCTTTTCGGGAGCGGTCTCTTCGAAGTACATCACCGCCTCCTCCCCTGCCCCATGCGCCGTTGTACTGTGAAGTGTGTTTATTCTCTCTTTGGCAAGATTCCCCCCCACTTCCGTGCATTCTTATTTCCCTGTAAAGGAGCTACTTGGAGTATTCGAAGTACGTTCCCAGCTCCTTCTTCTCGCAGTGTTGTACATCAACATAGCTTGCCACCCAACTAAATCACACCCGGCTTCTCCCAATCGTAAAAAACAAACATCACACGAATATTTTCTGAATCTTCAAGGGCGGCTGACGCCCCCCCCCCCCGGGTGGCCCCGCCGGGGACCGGAACTGTACATGAACATCTGATGTTGGTTGAAGTACACGACCCCTCGATGTAGATTGAAGTGCACGGCCCCTCTTCTCCTCCGCAGAACTACCAACATGTGCAACACAGTACAAAAACCGGCCCCCAAACTTTACATTACAGCACCTCCCAGCACTCTAAAACGGTGTGTGCGTGCGTGCGTGCCTGCGTGTGTGTGTGGGTGGGTGGGGGTGTGTGTGTGTGTGTGTGTGTGTGTGTGTGTGTGTGTGTGTGTGTGTGTGTGTGTGTGTGTGTGTGTGTGTGTTATCAATGAAATTCAATGAGTAAAAAGACCCGTAGTGATTCAGAAAACGATCTTCCGTGGGATCTTCTGGGGGATCATTGACTCAGAATTGTTTCTTATCAAACCAGGTTCCCATTGCTCGCTTGCTCCAGCAGGAACAACAATGGGAAAGAAGGAGGGCGAGGAGGGGTCAACGAAGACAAGGTGGCGATGATCCCCCCTCCCCTACCCTCCCCTCTTTTTGCAGTGTTTCTTCTCTATGCTAGGACCAGCGATTGGGGGTTTTTTTTTTTTTTTTTTTTTTTTTTTTTTTTTTTTTTGGGGGGGGGGGGGGGGGAGTGGGGAATACCTGGCTTGCCAAGATAGGCAACCCGGCCTCTTACGAGCAGTAAGAGGCGATCGAAGAGGCAAAAGCATGCCGGGGTGGGCGAGTGGACACTGGCCACAACCGTGATGCCTGTATAGGCAAGGTCCCTAACCATAGACATGACCTCCAGGGCGGTACAACTGTCCAGCCCGCTTGTGGGCTCATCCAAAAACAAGACTCGGGGGTTGGTGATTAGCGCAACCGCGATGTTCGTCCTCTTGGCCTGACCACAGGAGGACGGACAAAACTAATCAGACCCAGACTCAGGTGCACTGCAGGGATGTCCAGGGGACTCGAACCCGTTGATGTTCCATGCACCGTGCACCATGTTTCTTTGCACAGCATCAGCGCAACAGTGCTGGATGAAAACAGCTTCCATGCAAGAGGCTCCTTTATGGATCACCAGTGCATCTGCTGGTTGAAAGATCTATTTGCATGCAGCATGTAAGCTTGACAAAAGCATCGCTTCTTCAGCTGGATGAAACAGAAGATCTTGCATTCATCAGGTATCTTTCACTATGGCCCTTCTCTCCATCTCCCTCTTCCCTCCCCCCCACCCCCGGTCCCTCTCTCCGTTCCCCAGCCCCCCCCTCGGGTCTCTATCTCACCCCCCCCCCCGGCTCCTACTCCCCCACATGCAAGCGCCCTTTCCCCTTTCCCCCCCCCCCCCCCACACACACACACACACACACACACACACACACACACACAGACAGACAGAGAGAGAGAGAGAGAGAGAGAGAGAGAGAGAGAGAGAGAGAGAGAGAGAGAGAGAGAGAGAGAGAGAGAGAGAGAGAGAGAGAGAGAGAGAGGTAGGTAGGTAGAGAGGGGGGCGGCAACCTGGCCTCCGGAGATGCCAACCATCAGAGGAGTGCCGACGATGACGTTTTGGCAATCTTCGAGGCTCAGCTTCTCCAGCAGATGGTTCACGGCAGCCTGCTTGCTGGCAAAGGGCTCCTTCAGGTTCCTCTTCAGCTCCGCCGTGTACAGCAGCATCTCCCGTACCGTCAAAATCCCGACCAGCGTGTCTGCGTCAGCCCCCCCACAATCAGGCGGGAGGTATGGAGGGAGGGAGGGAGGGAGGGAGGACAAAAGTCTCGATACAATTCAACTCGTTTTAAAAAATTAAGTTTTCTTCTACTTTTCAAAAGCCTCGTACCAAGAAAAAGCCGGGGAGGGGGGGGGGAAAGAAGGAAAAAAAAGCCTCGTGAAGTGAAAAAGTCTCGCAGCAAATAAGTGACGCTGAGTTCGAGTAAATGGCCTCAGAACGTGGAGTAGTTGCTGTAGTGCTGAGTATAGGCAAGACGGGGCGCCGGGGGGGAGGGGGGAGCGGCATACCAAACTGCTCAACGTAGCCCACATAACGGCGGTAGAAGGCCTTTGATGGTACAACTCCGCTGAATTTGATGGTACCCTCCGTCTTGCCTGCCGTCTTCCGTCCCGCCAAAACATCTGCCCAGCCCTCCAACCCCCCTTAGGCCTGATTCAGCAAAACCGCATGGCCGTGGATTTGTCACAATACTGGCTGGGGAAGCGTGCTGCACATGCGGCACAGGGCTGTCCAGAGGCCTGACTCCTTCGAACCGAATGGGCGCTTGACCGTCCTGAAACGCTTGGTGAACTGTACTGCACATGCAGTACAGGGCTAGTTTTGAGCCTGACTCATCAAAACCTCATGGCCGCTTGGCCTCTCAGCGGAAGTGCATGGCCGTGTATTTGTCACGAGACCGTTTGGTGAACTGTACTGCACATGTTGTACAGGGCTAGTCGGAGACAGCCAATCGCACACACAGTGCAGAGGCAGGCTGCAGCCACAGCCTTCTCCCTTGCGCAACCTACCACATAGCCATGTTGACAGCGCGATCGAAGCTCCTTGACTGTTGAAGAGCATGTGCTGTGCGGGAGAGAACACAAAAGGCAAAAGGCTGGAAAGTCGATTTCTATTATCATTTCAGAAGCACTGTCAAAAAATGTTTATTTTAATTGTTCTAACTATTTTAATTGCTTTAACAAGTTCTTTTCAGTATTTTAAAAACTTTTGTTAAAAGAGGTGGGGGGGGGGGGGGGCGCTAGTGACGTATCTGCGACGGGACTGATACTCATGAAACAGATGCACGGACCAGGAGGACCCCGCTTGGCTGGTGTTCTTGAGATGGTGGAATGTCACACGAAAACTTCTGCGAGAGACTCCTTGCCCATCCCGCCACATGACATGTTTTTGCCCGTCCCACATGACATGCCCGCCATGTGACATGTCCTTGCCCGTCCCACCATATGACATGCCCTTGCCCGTCCCGCCAAATGACATGTCCTTGCCCGTCCCGCCAAATGACATGTCCTTGCCCGTCCCGCCATCTGACATGTCCTTGCCCGTCCCGCCATCTGACATGTCCTTGCCCGTCCCACACGACATGCCTGCCATACGACATTTCCTAGCCCGTCCCGTCCACACAGACATGTCCTCGCCCATCCCACATGACATGTCCTTGCCCATCCCACATGACATGTCCTTGCTCTTCCCAATTGAAATGTCCTAGCCCGTGCCACACGCATAACGGGGATTATATCCTCAGCGCACCCCGTTATGGTTGTGGCACGGTCAACCCCAATCCCAACTGCTTTGCCTTCTTGAATTTTGCACGTACACACACGTACACAAGCTCGCATGTATACACCCCTCCCCTCCCCAACACATACGCACGCACGCGCATGCACGCACGCACGCGCGGGCGCACGCACACGCACACGCACACGCACGCGCACAGACACACACGCACACACACACGCGCACGCGCACGCGCACGCACACACACACCCCTGCTCTAGTACACAGGTAGGAGGCAGGTCCTTAATGTCTCACTCCCCCTGGGCACATGTCTCAATACTGCCATGCTCGAGTCATGCTGGAGTTTCTCGACAAATGTTACATGAGCTGAAAAGTTGGCTGAAGATCTTTGTTTCCTTCCGTACTCTACACATTTTTTTGGAATGCCCTGAATGCATGGGGTCACTAGAATCATCCCATTGCTCCTTCATGATGGTGGACACACCACACACACACACACACACACACACACACACACACACACACACACACACACACACACACACACACACACACACACACACACACACACACACACACAGGCGCGCACCACATGCACCCTTACATGCAGATGCACGTTCACATGGACAGGGATCCCTCCTGACACCCTCCCTTCTCCCCCACACCCTCCCTCTCAGTTTCTCGAAAAAGAAGTACAATGAATGTCTTGTGCTCCATCGCAAACCCCCCCCCCCCCGGGGGGTAGTCCATAGCAGGCGGGACAGGTGAAAAGAGTGCCTACCCAGAAGTGTTGTCTTTCCGCTGCCAGTTGGACCCATGATTGCAGAAACAGTTCCGGGTTCAAAGCTCCCCGAGACGGCATCTAGAAGTTTGATCCTCTTTTGCTGTTTCCTCCTCCCTGCCGACACTGAGAATGTGACATCCTGCAGAACAGCAGAATCCCCCAAATCAAGAACATCCCCTGCCTTCGTGTCGGGCTGATTGCACACTAGCGATACATCTCCAACTATGGGACATATGTTCTAGCAATGTGGACCTCCAATTCGGACTTTGAAGCAGGGCTTTCTTTGAGAGCCTCCAGCTTCTTCCTGATCTCTACAGCTGTAAGCAAGTCCCGTCCACGTCGGGCTCAATGGGTCTTGCAACATCATGCATCTGTGTGAACAACATTTTAAAATTTCGTTGTTAGGGCTTCTTGTCATCAAATCACTTCAGTGGCCAATGACACACCTTAAATCCAATGACCATGCCTTTAACAGCATCTGCTGCAAGCTTCCTCCGAGGGGATGATTGGTCATCTGATGACGATGTTCCTGACATGTCCACTTTGACAAGCTGTGTTGCAAATTCCATCACACTCAATGAAGCCGCAGTCCCTGCCGTACCCGCACCGTTTGCATCAACAAACGCCGCCAACAGCATAAACAACCCCAACTTTGAAAATATGCCCAAACCAAACTTAATTTCATTTCAACCGATCTACTTAGTTTGTTTGTGTCAATGCCTAACTCCGGAACTCGTTCCGCCCCACGATCTGAAGAGGAAAAGAACTCCAAACGTCCTTACCTCTGGTGCAGGAACCCAGCAACACTCCACTGATATTGAGGCAATACTCTTTCCTTCAAGATAATGAGGGGAACTTTTCTTGATTAGCCTCTGCAAGAGATGTCTTCCCCGGTCGCGAGATTACTGTCCAACGGGGGTATCAAACTTCAGCGGGGTGATTAGCAAAATCCTTCAAATCCCCTTTCCAAGACCATTTTAAATAGCATTATACTGCATTTCAGT
>MVGU01001358.1:0-67500 GCA_002005505.1 Botryococcus braunii | reverse complement strand
CTCGCACGCTCGCTCGCACGCACACGCACACGCACAGGCACAGGCACAGGGTTGCAGCGAGGGAGCAAGGGAGGATTGCTCTCAGGTGCAGCGGGGGCTCTTAGCAGTGCAGCACGTCTTTCCACCATTGGTGGAGGATGGGCGAGGTGTGGCAAGCACATGGGAGGGCGGTGAGGGGTTGGGCAGGTAGGTGGATGGGGCGGGGGGGCGCGGGGGGGGGGGGAGTGGCAAGCATGTGGGAGGGAGTGCGGGAGATTTGGCCTGGGTGGGGGGGGGGGTCGCAAGTATGCGGTGTGGAGGTCCCTAGGGGGGGGGAGGGTTTGTTGGGTAGATGGGTGGGAGGTGGCAAGGAGGTGGGTAGATGTGGGTGGGAGGTGGCAAGGAGGTGGGTAGATGTGGGAGAGCGGGAGCGGGGTTTGGGGATGGGGTTTGGGTGGGTGGGAGGCTGCAAGCATGTGGGATGCAGGGTGGGGGTGGGTCGGCTGGCAGGCGGGCGGGAACGTGGAAAGTACTGTGCTGGAGATGATGCTGAAGAAGATTGTGACATATGCTCCAACAGTTTGTTTTATGCCTCGGTGGGAACATGTGCGGAGCATGCTACATCTGTTTGGGAGTACTTACAGGTCGTGTTTGTGTCTGTCTGGTATGCATGTGCCAACCGTGGGGCGCCTGACTGCCTATGGAGGAAGTGTATGCAGAACAGGTCGCACCTGTTTGAGATGCATGTGCCGACGGTGTGGCATCTCTGTTTGGTAACACAAGAAGTGTGCACAGAACATGTTGCATCTGTTTGGGATGCATGTGGCAATGGCGCGGGGGCCGTCTGATTGGTAACACAGGAAGTGTGTGGAGAACATGTTGCATATGTTCGGGATGCAAGTGCCGATGGTGGGGGCGTCTGTTTGGTGATGCAGGAAGTATGTGCAGAACATGTTACATCTGTTTGGAAGATCTGTACATCGCGCATCCAGCGTGCTGGATGAGCATTGCATATCGGTGAGCCGCCGCATGGCTCTCCTTCCCATTAGCTTATGACTTTTAAAGTTTAGAAATGCCTCTACTTGGAAAAAACTAGTTCCCTAATCCAGGGAAGAAGGGCTGGGCTGCGAGTGCTTGTCCCCCACAGACAGAAGAATGTGAGGGTGGGAGGTGCTGCGAGTGGTTGTGTTCAAAGAAACCAAGAATGTGAGATTGGAGGACCGGGCTGCGAGTCACTGTGTTTGACCGACCCCAGAATGTGATGTTGGGAGGGCTCGGCTGCAAGTGGTTGTCTCCTTCCGACCCAAGAATGGGAAATTGGGAGGGCTGGGCTGCAAGTGGTTGTGTTCCGCGAACTAAATAATGTGAGATTGGGATGGCCGGGCTGCGAGTGCCTGTCCCAACAGACCAAGAGTGTGAGAGTGGGGGCACCGGGCTACGAGTGGTTGTTGCAGGAACCCAAGAATGTGAGATTGGGGGGACCGGGCTGCAAGTCTTGAGTTCCACAGACCCAAGAGTGTGAGAGTGGGGGGACCGGGCTGCGAGTCTTGTGTTCCACAGACCCAAGAGTGTGAGAGTGGGGGGACCGAGCTGCGAGTCTTGTGTTCCACAGACCCAAGAGTATGAGAGGGGGGGGACCGGGCTGCAAGTCTTGTGTTCCACAGACCCAAGAGTATGAGAGTGGGGGGACCGGGCTGCGAGTCTTGTGTTCCACAGACCCAAGAGTGTGATAATGGGGGGACCGGGCTGCGAGTCTTGTGTTCCACAGACCCAAGAGTGTGAGAGTGGGGGGACCGGGCTGCGAGTCTTGTGTTCCACAGACCCAAGAATGTGAGATTGGGAGGGCTGGGCTGCGAGTAGTTGGTTTTGCTTAAATTTATCCACGGACCCAAGAATGCGAGGGTGGGAGGGCTGGGCTGCGTAGGGTGGGAGGGCTGGGCTGCGTAGGGGCAGAGTGTGAACATCGAGAAGATGTTGGGAGAAGATGTTTGAAGATGTTTGGGCTGGGCTGCGCAGGGGCAGAGTGCGAACATCGAGAAGATGTTTGGGCAGATGTCTTTGGACATTCTGGGGGTGGCAGTCTTTGAACACGACTTCCACGCCTTCACCATGGAGGACCAGTTCATGCAGGTTGCTTTAAAAGTCCCGCCAGCCTCTTTAATGCATCAACATCTGTGTGGCTCAAGTCCAAAATCTCCACTCTTCTCCCGCTTCCAAATCCTTCCTCTATCTCTCTCAGCCTTTTTATTGCATCAGCTTGTTGTGGCTCAAGTCGAACCAGCCACTTAATTATGTCACAGGGGATTACATCAAACCCCTTTCTGAACTTTGAGAATGACCATGTAGTACTGTGGCGCTTTTTTTTTTTTTTTTTTTTTTTTTTTTTGGTTGAATTCCGTGGGTGGCCATGCGGCAGGCGGTGGGGAAGCTGCTGCGGGAGTCGGAGCTGCGAAGCGTGAGCCCCTTCCCTTTCTGGAACTACGACTGGCTATGCAACCTGATTCCCCAGCAGAGGGAGGTCAAGCAGCACCTCAAAGTGGTCAACGAGACTCTGGACGTTCTCATCGCCAAGTGTGAAGCCAAGGTAATGCGCCCCTGTCTCCCATGTAAGAAATAGTAAGTGGAGAAGTGAGTACGAGAGTAAGTGGAGTGTGTTGTGGCCACCTTATCAGGCCTTAGTGGCTGGGCAGGTGGTAACTGCTTCTTCTTTTACAAGAGTGGAGTTAAAAAGACCAGCCCAATGTTCAAGGACCCAAACCCAAGTGTTTCGGATGTAACAACTTCTTCTTCTTCGCCTTCGCCTTCGCCTTCTTCTTCTTCTTCTTCTTCTTCTTCTTCTTCTTCTTCTTCTTCTTCTTCTTCTTCTTCTTCTTCTTCTTCGCATCAAAGGTTTTTCCGAAAACTTTGCCTGAAATTTGGTGATGGCCGAGACTGCCACACATTGATCAGTTCCCCCTAGGAGGGAGAAAGGGCAAGGAACGTCAGAAGGGAGAAGGGGGGTTTTTTTGCATGTAGACTCCCCATTTCATTGGGGTGCCCAGAAGTGTGGGGGAATGTGGGGAGAGGGCGAGCGCATATCCACTTCTCCATCAGGGGTGGAGGGGGCCCGAGAGATGGAGGGGGCTCGTGCTGCGTGCTCCCCCCCCCGGGGGGGGGGGGGGGATAAATTTTGATCCCCCCCCCGCCCCCCTATTGCCACTTTCCTCTTGTCAGCTCCCCCTCCTCGTCTTCCTCCTGCCCCTGCCCCTCCCCCTCCTGCCCCTTCCCCTCCTCCCCCTCCTCCTCCTCCTACCCCTCCCCTTGCTTCTCCTCCCCTTCCTTGGGAGCCCGCGTGCAGAGACCAACGGGGCCTGGCTCCCTTTGTGCAGGTAGCAGAGCAGAATAACGGAGACGAGGATCCTGGTACCAGCATACTGGGCTTTCTGCTTCGGTCCGGTTCCCGGGTGTGCTCCCTCCCGCCCCTCCCAAACAGCCTATTTGTAAAAGAACGGGTTCGAAGGAATGGGTGTAAGGAAGGGGGTTTAAGGATGGGGTTCGAAGGAGGGTTTATAAGAATATAAATTAAGAAAAATAAGAGAGTTGGAAGAAGAAGGGGGAGGGGTATAAGAAAGTAGGAATAAATGCCAAGAAAGTTGAAGTGTACATTGGAGCTGTCTGGTGCCGCAAGCACTCTGCCATCTCCCCCTCCCCCCCCCCCCCCCAAAGGGGCTTTGGCATGGTTTTAATACCCTCTTGTTCTTCTGGGACTGTTGTTATCATGGTCATGATCAGCACCATCATCATCATCATCATCAACAACATCCTCATCTTCATCATCTTCATCAACAACATCCTCATCATCATCATCATCATATGATCGGGCCATCTTCATCGGTTTGGTTATGTCATAGTCACTTGTGCCATTGCTCAAGAGATCCTGGGCTGGAATGCAGTATTATTGTGTGTGCGCAATGCCTGCAAGTTACTACGCACGTGTGCGAACTGCACGTAGGGGATTAAGCATGCGTATGCAACGCCTGCAAATCAGTAAGAGCATGCGTGCGCGATGCCTGCAAATTAGTAGAAGAATGCGTACGCAACGCCTGCAAATCAGTAAGAGCATGTGTGCGCGATGCCCGAAAGTTATTAGAAGAATGTGCGCGCAACGCCTGCAAATTAGTGAGAGCATGTGTGCGCGATGCCCGCAAATTAGTAGAAGAATGCATACGCAAGGCCCTCAAATTACTAAAAAGCGTGCGCACTGGATTACTAAGAGCGTGCGCACTGAATTACTAGGAGATTGCGCACTCAATTACTAAGAGCGGGCGCACTGACCGCAGGTTACTAAGAAGCAGCTGCGGGATGACCTGATGACGCTGCTGATAGCGGGACACGAGTCGACGGCTTCTGTGCTGACGTGGACCTTCTACGAGCTCATCCAGAATCCCAGAGTCATGAAGAAGCTGCAGCAGCAGGTGCGGCCCCTCCCCCTGTGTGTGTGCGCTGCCTCGCACCCGTTATCAACATGTGTGTGTGTGTGTGGGGTGTGTGTGTGTGTGTGTGTGTGTGTGTGTGTGTGTGTGTGTGTGTGTGTGTGTGTGTGTGTGTGTGTGTGCGTGTGCGTGTGCGTGTGCGTGCGCGCTGGTGGGGGAGGGGGTGTGGGAAGGTGGGGTTTGGGGGCGCCCGCGCGTGCACTTCTGGAATCCCTTGGCGGTTGAGGAATGCGACCGCTCCGGTCCGACATTTCTCTGACACAATGAGATTGTTTTTGGGGGAGTGAGATGTTTGAAAGGGACGATGCACTCCCTCCCAAAAACGGGTGAGAGAACAAGGCAGGAAGTGAGAGGTGTGAAAGAAAGAGGGGGGAAGTGACGGCACAGGAGTGAAGGGAGTTTTTTTTGTTTTTCTTTTTATTTTGGGTTTTTTTTTTTTTTTTTTCTTTTTTTCTCCTGTTGCATGTATAAGAATGCCGGAGAGGAAGTTTTGGGGGGGGGGGGGGGGGGCGGGAAGCCAAGCTTTCAATGAAGGTTTCATGAGATGTGTTTGAAATGGGATGGTCGGGCGGGGGGACCAGGTGGACGAGGTCTTGGGGGACCGGATACCCACATTGGAGGACATGGAGAAACTGACCTACTCGCACCAGGTCATGTTTGAGGCCCTCAGAATGTATCCCCAGCCTCCCGTCCTGATTAGGCGCCCGCTGACTGATGATGTGTACCCCGGGGGCTATGATATTCCCGCCGGTACAGATGTGTTCATCCTCGGTTACACCATACATAGGTGCGTGGCCTCCAAGGGCTTGACCCGGTATCGATAGCCCTGCGACCCTCAGCCCTTTTTCCATTGACTCATGCATCTCTCCTTTTTCCCTCTTTTGGTTCGCGTTGGTTTTGTTGCATCCCCTTCTCACTCCCTCTCCCCCCTCTCTTCCCCCCCCCTCTCTCTCTCTCTCTCTCTCTCTCTGTGTGTGTGTGTGTGTGTGTGTGTGTGTGTGTGTGTGTGTGTGTGTGTGTGTGTGTGTGTGTGTGTTTGTGTGTGTGTTTGCGTGTGTCCTGGCTTGCAGGGGTGCCCAAAGGGTTTGGGTGGTGCAGGAGCGAAGAGTATTGGGAGGAGGGGCATCAGTTCATTCCGGAAAGGTTTCCGCCCACCAACAGGCCCCCCAATGACCTCCTGAACTCCTTCAGGTTCCTGCCTTTTGGCGGGGGACCCCGCAAGTGCATCGGTAAGGCCTGGCCTCCATACATGCATGAATGAATCATAAATTTAAACTGCCGTACTGGCCATAATTGTTAGACACTATTTTCTTGTTTTGACAATATGGAAGGTCCTCTTAACTTCTCCCTGCATAGCAGGAAATCGCATTGTTTTTAATTTTGACCGAACCTTCCTGCGGAATTTTGTGGCCAATCATGATGGCTGGTGCAGGTGCGGGTAATTTAACGACTGAATGATAGAATGAATGTAACAAACAAATGTATGAATACCCAACATCCCCGAGTCCCAACACGCATGCGTGACCGCGCATTTGGAGCCCCTGTTTGAGTAACTGGTGGGCTGCCCGGGATTTGCAGGGGAAATGTTCGCCATTCATGAAGGCGTCACTATCCTGTCCATGTTGGTTCGGAGGTACAACTTCGAATTGGACGAAGCTGTGCCGATTGAGATGACTTCGGTGGGTGGACCCGGCTCGAATCCCCTCTGCATCTTGGCTCCAATCTTTACATAATCTTCATGTAATCTAATCTAATGCAGTCTGATCCAATCTAATCCATCTTAATCCAATCATCCCTACTCTACTCTCCTCTACACTACTATGCTTGTCTATTAACCTAGTCTACCCATACCTGCCCCGCCCGAACCTGAACTCATTGTATAAAATGATCATTTTATACAGTTTGATTTAGTCTTGCCATCTAGGGTAATCCAATCTTATGACAGAGGATGTGTGTTGTGCAGGGGGCGACAGTCCACACAGTGAACGGCATGATGCTGAAGGTATCTCGGAGAGACCCTCCTGCGTCACCTTCTCCCCCAGCCCCCACGCTGTCAACAGCGTTGCAGTCAGAGGGGGGCGAGCCCCGGAAAAGCGCCTGCCCATTCGCACACGCGTAATCCTGTCGCAGAGGAAGATGAGCCATGTTGTTAATGACATGCATGGCTCACATTGGCAAATGGCGATAGTGCAGTGTCCAAAAAGTCGAGGTGGCCAAAACGGAAGGAGCCTATATTGGAGTTCAGCGATGTGTATACATCGCTGGACTTGTATCTGTTTCATGTAGGTCGGACAGATATGTTTGGTATAGGTTGGGTATACGTTGGATGTATGTGAGGTGTATGTTTGCTCTCTGGTGCTCATATGCAGCCAGATCTTGAGGAGAAGGCTTGCTGGCATCCATCTCCCTGTAATGAAGTAAATTAGGTTCATTAAAGAGTTGGATATAGGCGACACAATTGAGCAGTAGAATCCATATCACCACCATCCTCCTGAGACTGATATATATATATATATATATATATATATATATATATATATATATATATATATATATATATATATATATATATATATATATATATATATCAGTCTCAGGAGGATATATATATATCCTCCTGAGATATATATATATCCTCCTGATATATATATATATATATATATCAGTCTCAGGAGGATATATATATATATATATATATATATATATATATATATATATATATATATATATATATATATATATATATATATATATATATATATATATATATATACATCACTTTTCCCTTTTAATATCACCACCGTCAGATCATGCATCATCACGTGGTGCTTCTCGTGTAGCAGGAAGCACTGCTTGACGGGCGAGGGCCCGCATGGATTCGGACCTAGTCTTTAATGCTGGCAGAGCCTAGTGTTCTCACTGCGTTTCTTCCGTAAGAGATTTGCCGTTGCAGCATTTTGCTCCACATGCAAAATGTGCCCGAAGGCTTGCTTTGGCTTTTGGCAAACGAGCTGGGTGGTGGTCACGTGGGAGGCATGTGTCCAGGAAGCGTTTTCTGAGGTGCAAAATAGGAGAGGAGAAATCAGGAACCCATAGAGTGAGGGAACTCCGTATGTATAAATAGTATCAATGTACAGATAGGGGAAAGAAAGGGGTGTGCGGGAAGGATATCCCGAGTGAAATCTTTGCATTTGGGGTTCTGGATAATCGTAGAAAGATGAGGCTGAAGCGTTGCGCGCTCTGTTCCTTCAGGCTTTGCCTTCGAACCAGTTGCTCTTTCCTTTTAAATTCCCTTTCTGGTCGTCCATTGCCCTGTTTGGATCGACTTGTTCAGTTAATGTTAACAATGTCAACATATAGTCGTCCAATAGGTGGTCGTCCATATGCAATCCGGCTTACTAATAGATGGTCGTCCATATGCAACCCAATGCCATGGAAAATCACGTCTCTCGTCAAGGTCGTGTACCGTCCGGTTTACCACCAAGATCCTACCAGATATGTGTTAGCAGGTACAGTTTGTACACTATGGCTTCCCGGTTGTTCAGTCTATCAAGTGCCGGTACAGCTACTAATACTAGGGATTACCCCTTTCAAATTAGTTGAAAGCTTGAAGCTTATTGGAAGATATCGCTTGAAGATAATGCCCAGGGTAGATTATAGTTAGATAATTCTTTGATGCTAGCGCTACTTCTCTATGAGACAAGGAGTGATGCTAGGGCTGACTCCTTGATTAGATACGCTTTGTAGGCATCTGCCACGTAGACAGGGTACCCAGAGACCTGTCCCGAAGATGGATTGAAAAATGCAAGCAATGCAGCACAGGCACCTCTGCCGGCAGAGAGGATACGCCCGACATGGTGAATGTTTGGGGAGTCGTAGAATATGCGCCCAGCCTGAAAGAGCGGGAGCGGTGGGTGGATGAGCATCTACGGTCAGGAGATTGGGGGGGGGGGGGGGGGGTTAATAAACAATGAAGTGAACTGCCAGGTACCTGAACTTGCAGGGTGTGGCACATGCGTAAATCTGGAATGTATCACAGGCCTAAATTTGGAATGTACACGAGGATTGACTGTGAGGGTAGCTATGGTGCATTAGCATTGAGAGTGGGGGTGGGGGGTCAGAAGTCAGAACAGACGAAGAGTAAGATCGAGATGGTGACTCATTCGAAGTGGATTTGGGGTGTCTAGGCGCACCCTTTATTGAAACACGGCCTTGAGTTTAATTCATTTCAGACAACCAGGATATCGAGTCCGTCTTGAAGGAGAGCCGCCTGTAAGCAACGTTTTGCGATGTATTACATATTTATTTCGATTAGCAGATATATATCTGCTAATTGATCAGCAGGTGGCGCCAGCATGTATGTATATATTAATGTCGCTGTCACCCTGCGCGGCTCGGTTCCCATGCCTCTGGCTGCCGATGCGCATATGTGCTCTGCATATGTGCATCGGAATGCCAACGCCCCTGCAGTGCCGTAAAGTTTACAAACACGTGGTTTATGTAAACATCTCTTAGCACGTGACAGTGTTCAGCATCAGGAGTAAAGCAGTGTTCACCTCCTCATCCCACATGCATGCAGTTTTTCACTGGAGCCCACAGGAACCTAGCTATGCCTCTGAGATGCCGGTAGCTTCCTGGGGCCTAAGAGCCTAGGTTGGTTGCTAAAGCCTAGGTTGGTTGCTAAAGCCTAGGTTGGTTGCTATAGTTTCCAGTGACAGACTGCATGTATGGGGGATGAACAAGAACCTGACAGCAGGACAGTACCGTGTTAGGGTACACAAAATCGGAGGACCGTGCCCTTGTTCGGTCTCCTGGTGAGGGAGACCCTCGTGGGGACCAGGGCGAGGACCATGCCCCTGTTTGGCCTCCTATGGATCCTCTTGTGGGCTTGGCGGTGTCTGGTGTATTGTGTCCAGGACACGTTTAGGCGTCATCGTACGGGTGGCGAATCCGCTCATGAGCTTGACCGCGTCCAGTACACACCCATGACACAGACATGTCTTGTGACAAGGACACGTTTAAACGTAGATTCCGCCTCAACCTGGCAGCAAAATGACTCACGCTGATGTATTCCACAACTTAACCTGGTAGCACAATGACTCAAGCTGATATATTCCACTGTTCTCGTTTTTAAAGTTAGCGTGTCAGCGCAGGAATCAGTAGAAGATCGACCCCCTGGTCTGCAGCCGCGGCAAAGCGCAGTGTTTGGGATTCTGTCTGGTTTTTGAGAATTCTTTGAGTAAGAGCAAGGTGGTCACCGTCACAGCATGCATGTATTGAAGCGCCTGCTTCAAGCACATGAAACTGCTGATCATTTCAGTTGAACTCCCGAGCAGCAGTACCCAGCCCCTCCAGCAATGCTGGCCAGCACTGCTGTAGTAGCTGGCCACCATGTTGGTGTTGGCTGCTAGTAGAATTAGAATTGGCACTGGTGGTTAAATTTGCGCGTCTTGTTTTGCGGAGCGCAGGTGATCTAGCTCTAGGGACATACTACAGAACGATAGTTTGCGGTGGATAAAAACCTGGAAATGTCTAATGTCTTTAGTAATGCATCTGCATGCACAGGGTGCGGTATAACCTAAACAGCCTTTTACGGGGCTTTATACGTGTATACATCTACTTCGAAGTGCGCATTCGCATGAAGAAAGCTTGTCCGGGAAATGAGTCAGACCTCCCCTAACGTGAATGGGGGGTGCATCCGCTTGAGCGTGGCGGAACACTTTCGTGTACCGGATGGTACATCATGGTCTATGTACTGTGCACGTGCGAGTACTTCACAGTTGCGTGGAGATGCTTAGCACTAGGTGCAAAGTTCGTCTTACATTGGAACTTATCTGCATTCATGTTAGAGCATTCAATCGCAGTTGTTCGAAATGTTCGAAATTGCAATTTCGACAGCCAACTTCAACGCTCTGGCTACTACGAATGTCATGTGTTTCTGGTAACGAGTATTTGGGTTGCACCCAATCTGCTGGGTGCAAGGAAAATATGTACTAATGTAAGTCGCGAAGTCCTCGCCTCCGTTTTGTCCTTCCTACCCTCGTCCTTGCAACGTCTGTTCGAACTGCCTGCTCACCATGCAATGCTTGTTGCCAGTGCAAGATGAATTCGCAAGTCCGCAACTCATTGAAAGGAATCTCTGATAAGGATTCTTAAAAGGAATCCATCACAGGATCCCTAAGAAGAAATAATGACAGAACATGGACGGACCCTTGCACTCTACCTACTCAGATCTCCTAAATCCGATAACCGTAAGAATGGGGAAAGAACAAGTATGCGTCAAACGGGATCAAGTAGAAGTTTTCTTTTGAATTGGTTTATTGCCACGGCCTGGCTCTACTTTAGCCCCCTCCACCTGCTTACATAGCAAAGTAAGGGCTCCAGGGCTTTTTAAGGAAAAGTGAAGTATATCAGTCTCAGGCCCCGGAAACCTTTTGAACTGGGCCATCGTTCCCCAAGCAGATGTGGACGGGTAATTTGTCATGCGGCGGGTCCGTTTCATTGGTGTGGCCTCTGTGGGTCGCCAGCCTGCTGCTCGCTGGGTGTGGCTTGTAGCTTAAAACATTTGGTTTTGGGTCTTGAAGCCTTGGGTTGGTCTTGGGTTGAGTTTATTGACTGTACTCTTGTAGAGGTTCTACTAAACAGACGATAAATCTGCCCACCCACAAGAGGCTGGTGAGGCGGAAATATGTGTGGAGATGGAGTGGCCCCGTGGCAAGGGGGGATTTGTCCCTATGTTCACTCACGCGTTGGGTGACCGGTCTATCTACCTGCGGTGCTCCCTTGCCTACCGTGTGTCCGGGGATCACGTCACCGATGTTGTCAGCCATTTGCAGCCGAGTGTCGTGCACTGCACGAACGTGCAGCGGTTAGCTATGTTCCAGTGTACCGGTATGTTGAGGCTACCCGTGAGCAGGAAAGCAGGTTCTTGCAGCACTTGGAAAATAAATTTTAGTTGTTAATTCTGGATTTTAGATTCGTCTCTTCCATTGTGACAAAAATTGCGTCATCCTGCCCCTTTTGGGGAATAGACGACGCCCCGGCAATGTTGATGGGTTGCGGGTACTAAGTTTCAGGAGTGTCCAGAAATCCCGTACCTGTCTAGCGTAAAAGATACCATTCTATAAAGCTATTGGATTCATTCCAGAGCTTTTGAGCCATGTTGAGGGGTTTCAATGGTGCTCTGGGCTTTCGCAACATGGAAATATCGGGAACGACTAGACAGACACCCTCTTCGAGTGTAATAAGGAGAGACGCTCAACGTTTTGTATTTAAGGTGATTTAAGTCCTGTCTTGATAATTTATAACTCTATTGAGGAGTTCTATAAACGGACAACTGTTGCAGGCGACAATACAAGCTTCTAGCCAAGGAGCCGTGGTAGTAACAGGTAGATAAAAACACTTCTTTTGTCTCCTCAAATATCTTAGGTTTCATCTTAGCGGTTGAACACATGCTATTGCTTGTTTTTGTTTACGAGCACAAATTGAAAGGGCCCACTGATTTGGACGGGGGACTGGAACTCACAGGTGCTTCCTCAGGGATTGGGTTCGCAATATGCAAAGAGCTGCAAAGCCTGGGATTTCAAGTTTACGGAAACGTTATTAACGAGAAAGAGGCAGAGGACCTACAAAAAGCCACAAACAAGTCTATCCAGCCTTTGATCTTTGACGTACGAGATGCAGCCACTGTGAAGGAGGCCGCAAATTTGGTGTGTGACCTACCTTGATTTTCACATTGTTGGCGATTTTCTTGTAACAATCAGGTCTTGCAGCATTTGATTCCTTTATTTATCAGATGTCTGAACATCCTCATCAAATAGTCGTCCTGCCTTGCCGAGGGTGGGGAAGAACAGAGAGGGGGGGGGGTGGGCCCAAGCCAAACATGGGGCAGACACACAGATTGAAACACAGGGATTCAGCCCCTCTGCTGTATGTGTGCGTGCATGTCTGTGTATCCATTCCCCGGGGGGGGGGGGGGGGGTGTGTTCATGCAATCATGCATGGGGGGGGATAATGATTATGGACGATGTTGTGGTTGGCCCATATACTGCTCAATTGATCGCACTGGGATAGAAACTCCAGCAACACAGGGGTGCATGCCACATGGACTGCCAAAATGTACTGTGACCTGCACTGCAAACGTGTGAATGTGCTGCACTGGGAATTTGTCACATGCCTTTCACTTGCAGTCACATGCCGTCACATGCCTTTCACAGGCGGTCACATGCTTCTCACAGGCAGTCATATGCCTCTCACAGGCAGTCACATGCCTCTCACAGGCGGTGACATGCCTCTCACAGGCAGTCACATTCCTCTCAGAGGCGGCCACATGCCTCTTAAAGGCGGTCACATGCCCTCTTACAGGCGGTCACATGCCCTTTTACAGAAGGTCAGATGCTTGTCATGTGGTCACCACATGACAGGCTACCAGTCTCGGGACATGACACATCACCCACATGGGCAGGGGTCTAGGGCCCACCAGATTCGCATGTAGGAAGGCATATACATTAACCCTCACACTTGGTGGCAACATGGTTATGAAATGCTGAGGGTGGTGATGGAACGCTGAGGGTGGTGATGAGTATTACTGGGGGAATGCAACTTGCTGCAAGGGGTGTACAGACACCCTCATAAGTGACGACGACGCGGTTATGAAACTCTGAGGGTGGTGGTGAGTAGCGCTGGGGCAATGCAGCTTCCTGCGAGGGGTGTACATGACTGACGACACCGCGCTTTTAAAACTCTTGAGGGTGGTGATGAGGAGCGCTGGGGCGATGCAATTTGCTGCAAGGGATGTACATGCGCCCTCATAAATGAAGACGACACGGTTATGAAGCTCTGAGGGTGGTGATGAGTAGCGCTGGGGCAATGCAGCTTGCTGCAAGGGGTGTACATGACCCTCCTGACTGGCGACACCGCGCTTTTGAAACTCTGAGGGTGGTGATGAGTAGCGCTGGGGCGAGGCAACTTGCGGCGAAGGGTGCACATAACCTCTCATAACTGACGATGACAAGGTTGGGAAACGCTAAGGGTGGTGATGAGTAGCGCTGGGGCAATGCAGCTTGCTGCAAGGGGTGTACATGACTCTCCTGACTGGCGACACCGCGCTTTTGAAACTCTGAGGGTGGTGATGAGTAGCGCTGGGGCGATGCAACTTGCGGCGAGGGGTGTACATAACCTCTCATAACTTAACCTCTCATAAATGACGATGACACGGTTGAGAAACGCTGAAGGTGGTGATGAGTCGCACTGGGGCGATGCAATTCGGGGCTCTGCAGGTGAGGCGGGATCTGGCGGGACAAACGCTGAGGGGGCTGATAAATAATGCTGGGGTCATGCAATTTGGGCCTCTGCTGTACCAGCCAGTCTCCGAGTTCCAGCAGCATCTAGATGTCAATGTGGTCGGCGTATTTAATGTCATGCAGGTGCAACCCTCCTCCTCCTCCTCCTCCTTCTCCTCCTCCCACTCCTCCTTCTACTGCTCCTCCTCCTCCTCCTCCTCCTCCATTCAGCAGCACGGCAGGGGTATGTCTGTATTGGAGAGTGTGTGTGTGTGTGTGTGTGTGTGTGTGTGTGTGTGTGTGTGTGTGTGTGTGTGTGTGTGTGTGTGTGTGTGTGTGTGTGTGTGTGTGTGTGTGTGTGTGTTTTGGGGAGGGGGTTGGGCAAGAAAGCTTTTGAATCAAAGATGATAAAGAAACGGATGACGGGAAACTCCGGAGAGGAGAGAAGAGCAGTCGGACTACAAGTGGGCTGCTGCAAGAAGGGATTGGAGCTGAAAGTGTAGGATGTACTGGATCTTCAAAACTTGCTTGCTAGGTTTTTTCTGTCGTTACAGTTAGTAATGGTGCCTGTCTCAGAGTTGCAGTAGAGATGAGAGTTGGAAGTAAGGGTTCCAAAGAGGGAAACCCAACTGTTGAAATTAGTTGTGTTCGGTTATCATGTGGGTGATTGTGGTCTCAACCTTTGATCGGATGGAGTGCTCATCACATGAAGGGATTGCTCCTTCTTGTGCATGGGAATTTGCACACGGGAATCCCTCATACATCTGGAAATCGAAAACACAGCCCGGCCATCATTCGCACGACTTTATGCAGTAGCATGTGTTGACGCCAGTCTCGATTAAGGTCATTCATATTGGCTTTTTGGGTGTAGCGGGGCAAAGATAAGGTTGTTCATGTGGGCAATGCAGGCATTTGTGCCACTGTTGGGAGCCGACAGGACTCTGCAAGGCAGCCCGGGGCGTGTTGTACAGAACTCATCAATTTGCGGTACAACTTCCGTACCGTTCCTGGGAGCATACAGCGCCTCCAAGCAGGCCATGGAGGGCCTGTCCCAAGCCTGGCGCCGCGAGCTGCTTCCCTTTGGCATTGATGTCGTTATCGTTGGTCAGCTCCATGCACCCTCGCTTGTTTTGGCTTTCTTTGTTGCATCAGAAACAAGTTGGATCAAAGACAAACAATTTTTCTGGGCGAGGGCAACAAGTTGTTAAGGAGGGTTGAAGTAACACTTGGAATTATGTTGCAACAAGACACGCCCTTGGGGTCTCTCCCCCTTCTCTCTCTCTCTCTCTCTCTCTCTCTCTCTCTCTCTCTCTCTCTCTCTCTCTCTCTCTCTCTCTCTCTCTCTCTCTCTCTCTCTCTCTCTCTCTCTCTCTCTCTCTCTCTCTCTCTCTCTCTCTCTCTCTCTCTCTCTCTCTCTCTCCCCCCCCCCCCGGCACTGCATCTTGCAGTTTCAACAATTGTAGTTTGAAAGGGCGCCTTTTATGTTCCATGTTATTGGTACATACCATACCAATGGAGTTCTGCATGCTCTTCCTTTACACATAGTTTGCAGAAGGGCTGCCATAAGGGACGAATGTGTGGTAGAAAACAGACCAAGTTTGTGCTCACTTCCCTCCTGCACGCGCGCAACGATTATTGTTATGCGAGCAACAATTACTATTATGTGACGCTTGTACCCACAAAACATCCAGACACCATTACATGGCACATTCTCGCCGCCTCTGTTCCATCGCACTGTTGCTGACCTTCACCCCGCCCCCCCCCCCCCCCCAAAAAAAAAAAGCAAAACATCAAATGACTAAATCAAGGAGGCAAAGTTGTCATACCCATTCACCCCCACCCCCCCCCCCGGCAAACAAAAAGGACAAGGACTTAATATAGAGAAATATAGTGGACATACTCATTCACCCTTCCCCTCCTCCCCCTCCTTCCGAAAATAACCACAACTGAGTAAATGCAGCCAAGTGAGACTGACATATTTCAACTTTACCTTCAAATGAAGCGAAGTTTGCCTTGCTCGTTCTTCTAAGAATGAGTAGGGAGCGCTCATGGGGGTATTCCCGGGGCGCAGCACCTGGGGCAGTGAAGACTCGGATTTGGGAGAATGCCTTGTCGGTCAGCGGGCAGTACATGTCCTGCGAGTACCGCCCGGCTCTGGAGAAGTGGGTGGCTAACATAAAAGAGTCTGGGGAGAATGGCGCATCGCCTGAAGAAACAGCCAAGTATACCCTGCCCTGAGAAGTCCCCCCCGCCTTTCCCAGCCCCTTCTCTCTTTCCTTTACCCCCCCCTCAATTACACACTGTTCCTTCTCTCTTTGTGGTGCGTGCACACAATGTGTGTGTGTGTGTGTGTGTGTGTGTGTGTGTGTGTGTGTGTGTGTGTGTGTGCGCGCGCGCGCGCGCGTGAGAGGGAGAGGGAGAGAGAGAGAGAGAGAGAGAGAGAGAGAGAGAGAGAGAGAGAGAGAGAGAGAGAGAGAGAGAGAGAGAGAGAGAGAGAGAGAGAGAGAGAGAGAGAGAGAGAGAGACTGTGTGTGTAGTGGTCTGTGTTAGGAGGGATGCAGGGAAGAAGTATATACTTGCTGGTTTGTTCTGTTTTGCGCAAAGTGCTTAAAAGTAATGTACTTGCCAAATTTTGAACCTGTAGAAGACGACGCTGCACAAGAATGTTTTTCACATTCAGCGTTGAAGCTTTTTGTGGCGCCGGGCATTGCACGGTTCCTTGTGTAGAGAAGCCCAATGAAAGACCACAGAGTAGTGGCAAAGGAAATACATATCAGAAGTCCCTGCCTGTCTTTTGTGCTACTGCCCTGGCATGATTCCTGAGCCAATGGCTGATCAAATATGTCAAAAATCAGAGAAAAGAAACAATTTAGTTTCTGGCTGTCGTGAAGACTTGGATTGGAGACTCGGAACGTGCTTAGGGTTGGTTTATAGGGTGGTGTCATGAGCGGTCGGAATTGGGCTCCTGATTATAAAGGTAAAAGCACAGGGGGAAAAACATGGAATGCATGGATACAACAAGGAGAAGCATACAGACGAGGATTCAGGCCGAGGAAGCGGATCAGAACTAAATCTAAATCAGGAAAGGAACCTGCGGCCCCTAGAGGAAAGAGGCTGCAGCACTGAGGCTATGTTGGGATTGCAGGGTGTTTGTGGAGGCCCTGACGGCGAAGAATCCCAGGGTCTTCACCTCGGTCTCGGGGGGACCGCCCCTCCCTCTGTGGGCACTGAAGCTGCTGCCTCAACGGCTCATCGATCAAGGCATGGCGCGCTCCTTTGGCCTCAACAGGGACATGCTCAAGGCTGCACCCACCCCTGCAGAGTCCTCCCTGCAGAGCTCTTACGTTAGTGATGCCATTGCTAAGTAGTCTCCGTACTGCTGTACTGCCGTACCGATGCTGCTGCTTCTGCTGCTGCTGTACTGCTGCTGCTGCTGACGCCCGCTGCATTTGCTGCTGATGCTGTTCTGCTTATTTGGCTGCTTTTTATCTTCATTTCTGCGGTTCTGCTATTGCCTCTGTCTGTGTGTGTGTGTGTGTGTGTGTGTGTGTGTGTGTGTGTGTGTGTGTGTGTGTGTGTGTCTGTGTGTGTGTGTGTGTGTGTGTGTGTGTGTGTGTGTGTGTGTGTGTGTGTGTGTGTGTGTGTGTGTGTATGTGTGTGTGTGTGAGAGTGACGCAGGGACGCGCGCCTTTTAAGAATAAAGAGTGAGGCCTATCCTCACCGCACACAGCACACGTCGTCGCTGTTCAACCTAGGGAGATGACACAGCTGATGTTCGAGCTCAGTTGATTTCGCTGCATGAAGCGGCCTGATGTTGTTGTTCTCCACTCCTCTTGTCCGGATGAGTCGGGGATTACCAATTCCTGATTCCAAATTCTCCGCCTTAAAAGCTCCACAGGAGCTGTATTGCAGCTTGTGTGCTAAGTACAGTACCAAGGTGTGTGATGCGTACGGAGAAGCATACTTCCATCTATATGCATATCTTCATTTTAGTATCTGCAGTGTGCGCAGTGTTGCGCTCAAGAGGGGTGCGTGACGTCGTTGCACCAGGTGTTACAATTTGAAGCTGCTAAACTATTTATTTTGTAGCTCAGGAGCTCAAGTTTGGAATTCCTGCACGTTTCTTTGGCTGAATAGGCTGCTCCATGTAGAGGCTCTCCATATCGTTTTGAACCCCTTCTTTACGGTTGATGCTGTAGCTAAGTTGGTCTCCCACAGATTGCTTCTGAACCCTCGATGGCGTATTGTTTGTTCAGGTATTCGTTGTTCTTTTTGACGTCGACGGCCCGTGATATATCTATATAGCATATCTATTTCAGACCTGTATACGCATATGTTATATTTGGTTATGGGCATGTAGCCTGCAAGGAGCGATCAATGGTAAGCGACGTGCAGTATGTATGCATCTGCATATACATGCTTCGGTTCTGAGCACCTAGATATTGTGTGCGCATAGAAGGCTTCGGTAAGAAGCGTGCTTGACGTTTCCATCCTAGCGGTCGCAAATTGTAGCGGCTGGTAGCTAAGCTGCAGGTGATTAGTTGCTTGATATAAGCTGCAGCTGATTAGTCAGCTGATTAGTTGCTTGATATAAGCTGCAGTTGATTAGTCAGCTGACTAGTTGCTTTATATAAGCTGCAGCTGATTAGTCAGCAGATTAGTTGCTTGATATAAGCCGCATTTGGATCCGCAAGTAGGGGTTTGGGCTGAAGCAATAGTAGGCATTTGGATCCGCAAGGCAAGTAGGGGATTGGGCTTACGAGTTAGTAGGCATTTGGATCCGCAAGTAGGGGGAATAGGGGGGGGGGGTGGACTTCGACAGGTCTTGTATGCCAACCCTAGGGCTCAGGCCTGAGCCAGAGACATGCATGCATATGCATTGAGCTCGCGATTCAGCTCTATGATATCAGGCAGGATTTCAAGTCCTGGAGTTGGTGAGGCTGGCAGTGAGGCTAGCTTGATGAACATCATGACACGTGAAGGGGCGTGCCGCAACCAGCTGCCTGCAGGTGCCTGCTCCCAAGCTGAGATATCAGGTCATTATGATCATATGACCTGGTCATATGATCATATATCAGGTCATGCACGTACTGCACGACCTGCTGCTGGTCCTGCAGTGCAGCTGGCTCATGACTTTGTACACGTATACAACATGTGCATAAGCCCGTAGCAATGAAACTGGTGTACATGCACGTGCATCGGACAACGTTAGAGGGCATTGCTGCGAGAGACTAATATGTGTGTAGTGCTGATTATACACTCAGAACTTGATGCCGCATAGGGTTTCAGCTTGACGGCAGGTAGGTTGTTCTCAAACCGAAGCCCTATGTGGCATCATGCTGACTGCCGTGTGGGACAAGCCTGCATGGTATCTGCACTACACTAGAGATCTGCTATGAAATCTTAAAGGTCCTGTAAAGGTCTTCCAAAGAACTTGGAAATGTGAAGTGAATCTGCAAACACAGCTGGTTGGGTTCGTATATACCTGTAACACAGCGACAGATCTGTGTGTACATGTTTGTTGGGGTTTAAACCTCGTTAACGGTATCTTTAGTACTGACATCTTTGAAAGCCGGACATGCTGAGACCTCGTATAGTAGATGAGCGTGCAGAGTGATGGCCTATGGTAAGCATTGTATTATGCCTGTGAAACGGGGCAATGTAAATGCGGCATTGCAAGAAAGTGATCTTGTCTGACATGGTCACATAGTCATCGGGTCTAACTGGTCAAACGTGTGAAGGTTGAGCCTATCTAGCTGGTCAAACGTGTAAGAAGTGGAGCACATATATACTGCGATCGGGCAATACCCAAACCAACAGTATGAACCCCCCATTTTTTTTAGTTTCGGGTTAGGTACACAGTAGAATATGGGGGTCAAACCCATTCCACCTACGTCTGTTCTCTAGGAAACGTCGCCCTTCATGCGATGCATGCTGCGTGGCAAATTCTCGGAAGTTGTACATCGCAATTTGAAATGGGCCATCTCAGCAACGTAAAGGCTGGATCTAATTATCATCAGTGCACTGTCTTCCTGATGCTCAATGTCCTTGGCAATCCTTGCTAAATGTACATCAGTTTCAATATGAGCCTAGTCGGACATTTGCGGTCCTGCAGACAAGGGCAGCAGATTTTAAGGATGTGTCGGGCAGATTTTGGCACCCTGCGTATGTCTGAAAGTACTACTCCTGCAGAAGTAAGCCATCCTTTTGTATCCAGGGGTCCCATTTTCGTAGATTTCTTGCTTTCTCGAGCTCCCATGTTTTCAAGACAATCATGTATCGCGGACTCAGGTTGTGGATGCCGGCGACTACCCCGATCCCAGCCGTGGAGAAACAGCAGAAAGTGCTCAGCAAAAGACTCATTCAACAAATAAAAGTTCTTCGGAGAAAAATGAATTGTACAATTTGGAGCAGGTAATGGCTGGTCGTCCGCAGATCTGCCCAAAGCCCCGGAGTCAAAAGTGGAATTTTTGTTTGAGGGTGATCCTCTTTAGTCTGACATTTCAAGTAATATCCAGGTTTCAGGCAGTCCAAGAGATTATGCGACACAAGGCGTCGGTAATTCAGAAGTTTCTGAGGAAGAAACGGCGAAGCACACAGCAGAAGAGATGGCCAGGATACAGGAACAAAGCAGAGTTCAAGATGATAGCATAAATGCGGGTTTCAGCAATGGAAGTCAAGGTTCCAGCAGTGCCATTGGGATTGTCAGAGACTTGGCATCATTTGCGGTGAAAGGTAAGTGTTTGAAGGGTCACCAGTGGTGTCTCACATCCGGGGAGTCCCCAGTGGGAACGCGACATTCATGTTGCTGCGAAGCAAACTTGGTTTACATCGGCAGATCTCTTGAGGCCCTTCACACTGGTGCAGGGATGGGTGTCCACTCATTGGGTCCAGTACCCGAAATACTGTCCTAATCTAGAAGGAAAACTTGTCTGCACAAGTTGTTAATCGCTAGACTGCTGCCCAGCGTACTAGTGATGTTTTAGCTAGTGTCTTTCCGCTCTCAATGGCCTGGCCGCATAAGACCTTCAGGATTAGGCCATGTTGGGTAGATGCGTGTGCTCATGTATCGTAATTTTACAAAGGACCATCTTTTAACCAGTAGTTTAGGCTCCATGGTGCGTTGATGGAGAGGATCTTGAGGATTCTCAGGATCCTGATGCAGGACGAAATATTTCTCCACGGGGCGTGTGCAATTTGCTGAAACCCAGGCTTGGGCCTCAAGGCAGACCGACCTGTTTGTTTCCCTATGCGCCTCTATGCATGAGCTCGAGAGCAAAGCAGAGAGTGATTTCCTTGGCAAACAATTCATGAATTCGATCAACTGGTTTGCAAGTGAACAGATCAACCTCCTATCTTCATTCACTAAAAGGACGTTGCTTTATTAATTGACATCATCATAGCGCCATCCAACATATGTATAGAACTATGTATGTTGCTATATTGCGTGACACCATCATAGCGCCAATCATCATATCACCATGCATATCGCCACTAGAAGGTGCACCACGTGGATCAGGGCTTGATGTTGCGACGTTGACAAATTCCTGTGCTGGGTTGCCAATGCCTGGGGCTACAGGCCTAGGTCTGCAATCAGAGCAAGCGGCCAAAGTGGAGGCTGTGGGGGACTATCAACCTCCTGGCACGTCACGGGATGTGCCTGTGAAGCATCCAAGTGATGAAGGGCATCCTCCCCCTAGAGTTCGCAAAGACGCAGACACAGGGTGAGTTCAGCATACATGGGCTTGGAAGACTCCGATTGGTGAACTCAATTTCCATTTCTATTAATGGTTTATTGCCAGGCGCACTTGGTATTCCTCTAGGTCCTTGTGGAGAATGGTGACGTCGTGTTGGACTGTCAGCATTATCCTATCGAGCTCGTATTGCGCAAATTTGTTCTAAACGTTTCCTTGTCCTCCGGCCCCGCCTGACCTTGGACGGTACTTTTTCCAGTTCTTGTTGGTGGCGGCATAAGCTTGAAGCTCAGCAACATTCTTCTTTCTACCCCTGTGAAGTGTCAACCTAGCACAAGTACCACAGTACTGCTAGTTGCAGCAGGGGTGGTTGAAGGCTTTGCTGGTTGAAGCATTACTACAGTACTATGACTCATCGCAGTACTATGAGTCATCCCTGTGGCTAGTGCAGCCCAGTAGCATTGCTGGTTGCTGGTTCTACCACTTCGGGAAGAAAGTGATTGCTGGCCCATGGCACCGGGGGATCACGGTTGGTCGTGCGACGGCGCAAGTTGACACCACGTCTGGGTATGCATGCAGGGAGCGTTATTCGGAGTCCACCACCGGCGAGCAAGCCCTGGGATCCACTTGGCAAGACGGAGGCGTGGAATACGACGTCCTGCCTGAAGGCCGTGGGGTCAATCGCAGTCGTTAGCCAACGACTTGCAAGTTTGCAACTACAATTGTAAAGTATGTGCGAGCCAGGGCCCCTCATATATGAGGGGCCTTACATGAGAATCCTTAGACTGACTCCCCTGATTTAAAGGCGAAAGTGAATATATCTGTCTGCTCTATATATATGATGTTTGCTCCTAGCCCAGAATTTCGCACGAGAATATGATGATTGGATATGTCGAGCACTGAAATGGTCCTCGCATGTCTGTGTTCCTTGAATTGGAGGAACAAGCTGACGCTGACCGTGCATTGAGAGATTCCTTTCGAGCTCGCGCTCGATGCTCTAAGGCTTACTGCTGAATGTGCGTGACCATAGTTGAGGCAGTGAACCGTCAAACATCATACTGACGTTCTGCACTTCAAAAGGTCGGTTTGGCGCAGAAGGCAACTGAGGCACCCTAAAATTGTAGTAGTTTTGCTTTCCACAAAGCTCTTGCGAGGTCATCCACAACCCATCCACAACCGGATTCTTTTGAAAAGCTAGGAACGATTGTCCATATCAGGGGAGTTACGCAGAATCTCTGTATGTGTTTAGAGGAAAGCCATCCCTTTCCTGGGGATGGTGCAATACTGATTTGATACATAATGCATGCAGTGAAGATGGCATGTATGGAACATTGTACCAGCTGGAAAACCTCTCCCTCCATCACTCCCGCCCTCTCTTTCTCCCTGTTTTTTTCCTCTCCCGCCTTCCTCCCCCCTTTCCCCCCCCCCCATCTCTCTCTCTCTCTCTCTCTCTCTCTCTCTCTCTCTCTCTCTCTCTCTCTCTCTCTCTCTCTCTCTCTCTCTCTCTCTCTCTCTCTCTCTCTCTCTCTCTCTCTCTCTCTCTCTCTCCCCGTCCGTCCGTCCGTCCGTCAGTCCGTCCGTGTGTGTGTGTGTGTGTGTGTGTGTGTGTGTGTGTGTGTGTGTGTGTGTGTGTGTGTGTGTGTGTGTGTGTGCGTGCGTGCGTGGGTGGGCGTGCGTGCGTGCGTGCGCGTGTGCGTGCACGCAGCATAACAAATATCAGCATTCTTTACCCCTTCCCCCACCCCGCCCCCGGTTCCGCGGGTGGGGGTGGGGGTGGGGGGGTGGGGGAGCAATTTCACTTAGGATGAAAAAGGATGAAAAGTGAAGCATGTACCATCCGCGAACCACGTATCCTACTTTCAATATTATGGTGTTAATGTTACTAACACTGAGAAGTAAGGAAAACAGCACTAGTCTTACTGTGTTTAGCACCCAGCAACTTCATTCACACCCTCACTTTATCACAACAGGTTGTAATACATAACACAAAAGTCCTCACACACTTGCTCTTCTCTGGTCACACGAGGATTGTCATATGTACCAAAAAGGTCGTCACAAGTTTGTCCCCAATAGGCTGGGGCTTTCAATGTCTGGGGAGCATGTCCGGCCAACGCATGGCAGTCATACTGTACATACCTCATACTGGATCCTCAGGAGGGACTACTCCGCAGGACCAACACAGGGCCATTCATGACAGTCATGAGATTTCCAGGCCAAGATTGATGGGGACCTGAAGGGAACGCCTCATTTCAGGCCTTTGGGCTGGGTTGATATAATTCTTCTTCTTCTTCAGCTCTTTGGGCTGGGTTGATGTAATTCTTCTTCTTCTCCTTCTTCTTCTTCTTCTCATTTCTCCAGCGGCGATGCCTCAAGAGGCCACACCATGGAAGGCAGCCTCAGCTTCATCCAGAAAGGTTCAACACTGTTCCAGGATCTGGCGCAAACCATCTGCATCCATCGGAATGTAGATGACATCCCCTCCATCTCTGCTGCGCCTGCAGAGACAGTTGCCCCGTCAGTGCCATGGCTGCTGACTTGGGCAGCGCCAAGGCCTTTTCCCTCTTCAGTTCCAGCCCTGCAAGGACATTTCCCTCCCTTATGGCTGCCAGCTCTCAAGTCTCAGGGGAAGCAAAACATTTCCCGCCCTCTTGGCTGCAAAGCTCTTTACTTTCAGCGCTGGCCAGACACTCCCTCCCCTCCTGGCTGCAGGCTGCTCAATCTCGGGGCTGCCAGCCCTCTTTCCCCTAGGAGCTGCAAAATTCTCGAGTGTCAGGGCTGGAAAGACCTTTCCCTCAGGGCTGCAAAGCTCTTCAGTTTCAATGCTGGAAAGACCTTTCCCTCCCACATTCATGCGAAGCTCTTCAGGTTCAATACTCGACCGACCTCTCTCTCCCTTCTTTTTTGCAGAGCTCTTCAGTTTCATAAGGTTACAATGTGAAGTACCATCCTTGATCCATGAGCCTGCATCAATGAGGTTGTCACATGAGCAGCAGCGATGCTGGAACAACCTCTCCCTCTCTTATTTTGCAAAGCTCTTCAGTTTCAGGGCTGGCAGGACACTTCCATCCCTCATGGCTTCAAGAGCTCGAGCACCAGCAAGAACAAAACTCTCTTTGTGTTGCTGCATTGCCAGCAGTGCCGAGACTTCCCCCCTGGCTTCCATCTGAGAACCAGCAAAGCAATTGCCCCTGTATGTGCGCTAAGCGGCAAAGGCGACCCAACAATGAGCCATGTCATCAGGCATGGGCGGGGGCACTGGGAAAGAGGAACGGAGGACCCGGGGGGGGGGGGGGAGGGAGGGAGGGAGGGAGGGAGGGAGAGAGAGAGAGAGAGAGAGAGAGAGAGGAGAGAGAGAGAGAGAGAGAGAGAGGAGAGAGAGAGAGAGAGAGAGAGAGAGAGAGAGAGAGAGAGAGAGAGAGAGAGAGAGAGAGAGAGAGAGAGTTAGAGAGAGAGAGAAGGGGGGGTTGGGGGGGGGGGGGGAGCCCAGTTATTGAGGCAGTCTGTAAGGGAAGTGTGCCTACTTGGTGGCAATCATCTGGTGGTCGCTGAACTCCGTGAGGTGGGAGCGCAAGGCCATCTCGTTGCCAACCAGGAAGCGCTCACGACACAAGCGGTACAAGTGCGAGAACTCGAGACCTGCAACAGCGGCAACATCAATCCCTGTATTGGTACATCAATCCCTGAATGGCGCCTGATGAGACGAGCGGTAAGAAATACAGGGCTGGGGTTCGATTTCAACGAAAATTAAAATACAGGGCAGATTGAAACAGGCAAAGCATCCAACCTCATGCAGAAAAGGCAAAACAACCAACCCAGGCAAACCATGCAATATCAGGCAAAGCGAAACAGGCAAAGCATCAACTCAAGCAAAACAGGCAGAACAACCAACCCAGGAAGACCATGCAATATCAGGCAAAGCGAAACGGGCAAAGCACGCAACCCAAGCTAAACAGGCAAATCAACCAACCCACGCAGAGCATGCAACATCAGGCCAGGCGAAACAGGCAAAGCATTAAACTCGAGCAGAACAGGCAACTCAAACGAAACAGGCAAAACAGGCAGAGCAACCAACCCTAGCGAAACAGGCACAGCAAGACCACGGAACAAAGTGCAGCGTGCTAGGTATCTGACCCTCGTACTCCTCATCGTCTTCCAGCTGAGCTTCTCCCAGGACTTTGAAGATCTGGCGGGCATTGGGCACCAACGTTTTCAACACTGTAGCTGCCCCCCTCATGATCCTCTCCTCCCTGTGCATTGAAGGAATGGAAGAATGAAGGACTGAGCGACCCCTCATGAGCCAGTCATGGCTTCAGCACCGAAGCTGAAGCCCAATGGATACATCGATGGGTAGAACCACGGATGTGTGAATGCGTGAGTGTCATGTATACTTCTGTGATTGCAGAGCGCAACCATGACCACGGATACACAACTTGAACAATGACCGAATGAATGCCCCAGAATGAATGAAGTGGATGGGCGGAATGGCAAAAATCAGAACCAATAAAGGGGGGGGGGGCGCGCAAATGGGTGACCAGATCGATGAGAAGCGGGTGTTTCCATTCTCGAGGCAGAATCGAAAGAGAGTAGAGTGAACGTTGAAAAATTGAACTTGAAGGAAGAGAGAAGAAGTTTGAGATGGCCCATGCTTAAACATGCTTAAGGCATGGATGAATGCAGGCCCCCTCTGATCTCATCACATGTATGGGACTGCCAGCCCTGGTGCCCATAACTACCCTGCTGGGTTCTTGCCTGGCAAATACTGGAAAGCTGAAATTCTCCCTTTCAGTACCCAAAATGGGAGAAGCATGCCTATTCTTTCTTGTACAGCTTCCCTTTGAATAGACATCAAAGAAAGCAGTCCTGATTTAAACCAATAATGTAATGTCTCATTTAGAAGACAGCAGTACTCATTTAAACCAACAATGTAGTGTACTCATTTAGAAGACAGCAGTACTCATATAATAATGTAATGTAATCAGCGTCGGTGTACAGCAGAACGTCTCGGTTGCTTTGTCATGCTGTAGTGGAGACCCAGCGCCTGCTGTGGTGATGCAAAGGGACATCCAATAAAGCAAAAGCGGTGGGTGTAACACCCGAAGGCAGCAAGGACGTCGCAAGGGCCGCAAAGATGAGGGACGGGCGGTCTTCATGCTGAGCACAAACAAAACTGTGTGCTGTGCTTTCTCTTAGGTCTTGTGTTAAGCAGTACAGTTGGAAAAATTGTTAAAGAAGGAAACAACCGCAAACGCAACCGCACCCTGCTTGAGCTGTCAGAGGAGGAGAGACTCAGATTTGATTTGTGAGGATGCAAAAGACACACACACACACACACACAACACACACACACACACACACACACACACACACACACACACACACAACACACACACACCACACACACACAGAGAGAGAGAGAGAGAGAGAGAGAGAGAGAGAGAGAGAGAGAGAGAGAGAGAGAGAGGAGAGAGAGAGGAGAGAGGAAGAAGAGAGAGAGAGAGAAGAGAGAGAGAGAGAGAGAGAGAGAGAGAGAGAGAGAGCGCAACAGCGACCTGGATTAGCTGTCAGACGAGGAGAGAGGAGGAGGGACTCACATTTGATTTGTGAGGATGGAGGAAAGGTGTAAGACCTCTCTCTTGTAGTGCTCATATGTTGTGATGTCGTAGTACAGCCAATTAAACTGTGCAGCCACCTGTGTAGCAAACCCGATCTTCTTCTCAAGCATTGGATTGGGGGTCCGAGACCTGGTCAGGTGACGCATCTACTGATGTGTGTCGTGAATAACGATCATGGCACATGACTGCACGAACCACCTTCTAAGAAAGCAGCAGCAGTGATGGCAGCGAATGAGGCCTTGGAGGCGAATGAGGCCCGTGCGCTTACACGCACACACACACACACACACACACACACACACACACACACACACACACACACACACACACACACACACACACACACACACACACACACACACACACACATACACACACACACACACACACACACACACACACACACACACAAACAACACAAATACACAAGAATGGGGGGGGGGTACAGACAATAAGGATATCATCAAACGCCTTCATCCACCCAAAAGCATAACCAAACCTCGAGCAGTTGTGATTTTCACTATGGAAGCTACCGTGGGATGACACTGCACAGGCACAGGCTGGAGGCAACGGCAGAAGCAGATAAAGAGGCAGAGGAAGAGCAGAGGAAGAGGAAGAGGCAGAGGCAGAGGCAGAGGCACAGGCACAGGCACAGGCCCAGGCTGAAGTGCTGGTAACTGCCAGTTAGTCAGTGGCGCTCAGATGAGATCAATCCCTTTTTCACACATGCAATCACGACATCCAAGGGATGGGTAGTTTGGCGTGTCTCCTTTTCCAATACAGAAGACAACCGTGTTGTTTCCTGTTGAAACACAAGCATGTCACATGTTTTGCGCAGGCCAGCTGCTCCTTAGCCCCTCTTAGTCATACAATGTCAACAGTGTGGGTGCTCCCAAGTCCCATTTCGTCATGACATTGTGCACAGTGTGGGTGCCCCTTAATCCCTCTTTGTCATGACCATGTTAACAGTGTGGGTGCCCCTTAATCCCTCTTAGTCATGACCATGTCAACAGTGTGGGTGCCCCTTAATCCCTCTTAGTCATGACCATGTCAACAGTGTGGGTGCCCCTTAATCCCTCTTAGTCATGACCATGTCAACAGTGTGGGTGCTCCATATCCCTCTTAGTCGTGACCATGTCAACAGTGTGGGTGCTCCATATCCCTCTTAGTCATGACCATGTCAACAGTGTGGGTGCTCCATATCCCTCTTAGTCATGACAATGTCAACAGTGTCGGTGCCCCTTAGTCCCTCGCAGTCATGACATTATCATCAGCGTGGGTGCTCCTTAGTCCCTCTTAGTCATGACACTGTCAACAGTGTGGGTGCCCCTTAGTACCCTTTAGTCATGAAATTCTCAGCACTGGTCCCTCTTAGACCCTGACAAATTAATTTAAGTCGAGCAGCGCTCCCGTCTTTGCGCCTGTTCGAGCAGCTCTTCCGTCACCTGATTGTTCAGAGGTTCGGTGCCCGAAGATGTGTTTGACTCCTGCTGTCTGGAGGACCGAGTATAAGAGTGGTTCACACCTGCTTCTCCCAGAGCAGAGGAGTGTTGATGTGGTCCATGGAAGCCACCAGGTGGATGCAGGGGCATGCTGCAAGCTCGCTGAGGATTGCCTGCGCTCCCAGCTGCAGCAGCCCTGTATCCCAGAAATCCAAGTCTGTACTTTCACGGTTTGCTGGTTCTTTGTGCCCATCCATTTTTCGATTTATATTGCTGCTACAAGACCTAGATCTTCTCCACTTTCTGTAGGAAATATGCAGTAGTCAGACATGGCCGAGAAGCGTTCCGCCGAGATGCTCCCCCCCCCCCCCCGGCGGGTGTGTGTGTGAGTGTGTGTGTGTGTGTGTGTGTGTGGTGTGTGTGTGGTGTGTGGTGTGTGTGTGTGTGTGTGTGTGCGTGCGTGCGTGTGTGTGTGTGTGTGTGTGTGTGTGGTGTGTGTGTGTGGTGTGTGGTGGTGTGTGTGTGTGCGTGTATTGTGTTCCCCCCCCTCCCCCCCCCCCCCCCCCCCCCCCCCCCCCCCTCTCTCCCTCTCTCTCTCTCTCTCCTCTCTCTCTCTCTCTCTCTCTCTTCTCTCTCTCTCTCTCTCTCTCTCTCTCTCTCTCTCTCTCTCTCTCTCTCTCTCCTCCTCTCCCTCCCTCCCTCCCCTCCCTCCCCCCTCCCCCCCCCCCCCCCCCCCCCCCCCCCCTCCTCTCTCTCTCCTCTCTCTCTCTCTCTCCCTCTCTCTCTCTCTCCTCTCTCCTCTCTCTCTCTCCTCTCTCTCTCTCTCTCTCTCTCTCTCTCTCTCTCTCCCTCCCCCTGTGTCTCTCTCTCTCCCTCCGCCCCCCCCCTTCTATTCCTTCCCCCTCTCTCTCTCCCTCCCTTCCCCCCCCCTTCTCTCTTACCCTCCCCTCTCCCCCCTGTCCTTCCCCCCTCTATCTAAGGGGCAGAAAGGAGGGTGAGAGAGGGAGAAGAGAGAGGAGAGAGAGAGAGGGGGAGAGAGAGAGAGAGAGAGAGAGAGAGAGAGAGAGAGAGAGAGAGAGAGAGAGAGAGAGAGAGAGAGAGAGAAGAGAGAGAGAGAGAGAGAGAGAGATGCGTGCACAAGGATACCGTGCGTTGATCATCAAAGTTCTTAGTCAAGTCCGTGGCAGATGGCATACTCCTGGTACAGTCGAGGCAAATAGAAGTGCATAAAGCGGCAAGCCAACAGCTAAGGTAAGGCAATAGAGAAGGGGGGGGGGTAACTACTCATACCTGGTCCCTCTATGTTAAATATAAAAAGGTAGAAAGGATTCTCGCGCGGAAGATTCTGGATGGCCTTGAGGATGTTCGCCGTGTCAGCAGCTCGTCCAACAGGCAGTCTCAGCTCCTTAGAAACTTTTATCAAAATCTGGCGAACTGTGACGCCTGCGGCCAGTCCATTCACCGCCAGCACACCCCCATCCTGGCAAGCGCTCTCAGCGAAGGATTCTAACAGGGACTTCTTTGATCCAAACCCGTAGAACAGAAGACTGAAACCCTGCCTGTCAGCCCCAAATATGACGACCGTCATTTATCCCAGCATAAACGGTTTTCATTAGAGACTTCTACATTGGTGCGGATTGCTCAAAACCAGGTCACCTGGCCAAGTGATCAATAGACAACATAACAAGATCGTACTTAAGATGCCAGAACCACTTCTGGAAGCTCTCTTTATGTTGCTGCAAAAGGTTGATCTTCTCATTCAAATGCTTTATGGGAAGATCTTGTAGCACTTTCTGAACGTCAGAATCTTCCTTCAACTGTAAGTTCCAATCGGCTAAGGTTGCGTAGCCTGTCGCAGTCTTTTTTACAGAGAGAAGCTTGGCTGCCATCTATCTCCAAAAGAGCAGCCAGAAATACCTCCTGCATCTACTAGACTCTACAAAAGTACATTCACAAGGGTAGCCATAGATCATGTCCGATAAACCATAGCGGGAAAATGTCAACGCCGGTGGCCAGCGAAGTTTTCCAGGAGTTCAGCACATTGCTAGCTGACTGACAACCCCTCTACATAACCTATACAAGAAGTATGGATTTAACGCTGCCCAGGTTATCCTGCCCAATACCGCCAGCAAGTACTGTACCGTACAGTCTGTACGAGACTGCCTTCGCGTCGCACGTGCACGCCTGCCGGCCCCTGGGACACCGTCCGTGGCAACCTGTGCGTGGCCTCATCAGGAACTGTTCCCCTTGGTTGGCAATGTGTCTGGAGCCTTTACACGTCCTGTTCTAATGCGATGTAATCCAAATTTCATTTACTTCTTTCATGCAATGACTTATTTATTCTGGTTGCTTGTAGGGGCTCATGTGCTGATAAGAGCAAGCTTGCTTGGCCTGACGACATTCAGTAAGTTTTCCTTCGACTACTGAATGAATGCATGAATAATATTAGCTGCCGATTCACTTAATGAAGCAAGAGACAGTGATGGTGACCTGCAGTGCTTCCAAGAACTACGTGTGTGACTACACAAGACATACGATCAAATACAAGTGGGAATCGCAGGATGATCCCAAAGATTTGAAACATTGTACTCTGTGAAAGTGCAAAAGCTCCTTCAGGAGCTGCATGTGACTCAGTGGGAAACTGGGTGACTTGTACTTCGCACAAAGGAAACCCTCTGAACCAGCTCGTCGTAGAGCAGTTTGGAATGCACAGGGGGTATGGACTTGCAGCCATAATGAATGTCGACCACACACTATGAGTAGGTTCCCAGCTTTCTGGGTTGAGCGAGGGGCTTGCAGAGGTGGAAGTCACCTTTTCCACATAAGGGTTCAAGATCGTGGTACAGCGCTGTGCTAGCTCATGTGGATTGATTTGTGGTTTGGTATGAATATGTGCACACAGCTATTTACAGTTCCACCATGGACATGAAGATGGCATGCATGACTGGTGATGGGGACCAAGAGACACCTTCCTATGAGGAGGATCATGATGACAAACCAGGGGACCCATACTATGTGGATAATGACTTTGATCCGTTATATCCACAGGGCCACTGGAAGATGCGCCAAGCGTGGTCATTCTCACCTCTCCTTCCTCCCCCCCCCCCAAATACATACACTCACACTCACGTGTGCATGTGTGTGTGTGTGTGTGTGTGTGTGTGTGTGTGTGTGTGTGTGTGTGTGTGTGTGTGTGTTGCTCTCTCTCTCTCTCTCTCTCTCTCTCTCTCTCTCTCTCTCTCCTCTCTCTCTCTCTCTCTCTCTCCTCTCTCTCTCTCTCTCTCTCTCTCTCTCTCTCTCTCTCTCCTCTCTCCCCCCCTCTCTCTCTCCCCCTCTCTCTCCCTCTCTCCCCCCCCCCCCCCCTCTCTCTCTCTCTCTCTCTCTCTCTCTCTCTCTCTCTCTCTCTCTCTCTCTCTCTCTCTCTCTCGCGCGCGCGCGCGCGCGCCCTTCCCCCTACCCAAACCCCGTTTCAAAGTCTACCTATCCCAGCTGCAAAACTTTACCAGTAGAAATGCGCAATGGAGGGGGAACAGCTCGTTTTTGTGGAATGAACGACCACTCGGACAATAAAGCACAGCAAGGTGCAAAACGAATGGACTCTACCCAAAAGTATAATCAGCTCCGTTAGGTCTGAAAATCGCAGACGGGCTGAAAATCGCACACGTGTACATGCGGCAAGCACACGAAGGCCAAGCACAAAGCTGAGGAGAAATCCAAACTGCCATCCCGGGGGGCAGAAGAGAACCCAACTGAGGAAACACGAACATGGAAAGAGGACCGTTTGCGCTCCGAAAACCATGTACAAGCAGTCAAGGTGCCAAGTGTGAATGTAAATGAAACGAAGAGCTTCAAGAATGGGCACGAGGGGAGAACGAACAAGAAAAGAAACGTTCACTTGTACCTCAATCTGCGGGGTTGTCACCGTGTTGGGAGAAGGACAGACTCCAGCCTGCATATTTATTTTGCACGAGAACTTGCATCATGCTGTAGAGGCCATATGGTCTCTACGTCAAGACCATATGTATACAGCGTCCTGGGCCGTGCAGCTTTTATTTCCCACAGGATTGAAGTCCCAATCGTAAACTCCTTCACTTCAACAGTCGAAAGTCAGACTGTTCCTCAGCACCTTTTCTGCAAAGCCCGCATTTTCCCGCTACCAACAACTTCAAATACGTCAGCTTCGATCATTTACAGTTGGAGAATTAGCGATGCCCCAAAATGCAGTCCGAGCTTCCTCACTTCTTCTTGAGGGCTTTAGGACACATGCATGCCACAAGCCCCATTGCTTTAGCCCTTGACACACTGCAGAACATAATACATCGTTATAACTGGAAAGCCGCCTCATGGCAGGCTCGACCTTTGAGAACACTTTCTGGACAAACAAAAGCATCCAAAATCTCCAGACACAAGATGTCCCCAGCACCGCAGCCAGGTGGTGCAAGGCCTGCGTATCTACCTATATCAATCCCTGGATCCCCTCGCCAACCCCCCTTTCCAAATACCCCTCTTAAGGTACTCGCCCCAGAATAGGGAGTTGCCAGTGGATATGCGGGCCCCATGCCTGCCATTTGCAGTCTAACGCATCCCAGGGAGGGAGCTCTAAGAGGCTCTGCCGCTGCCTACCCCTACTCTTGGTAAGCGAAGGGATCCATTCCAGGGAAAGGGCGGGTCCCGGGCTCTGCCGCTGCCTACCCCTACTCTTGGTAGTCGAAGGGATCCTTTGCAAGGAAAGGACGTGCCAGGGGCTCTGCGGGAGCCTATCCCTACTCTGGGAAGGCGAAGGGATCCCTTCCAGGGGAAGGGACGTGTCAGCGGCTCTGCGGGAGCCTATCCCTACTCTTGGTAGTCGAAGGGATCCTTTCCAGGGAATGGGGCTGTCAGGGGCTCTTCGGGAGCCTCCCCAATGAACGTGGGGAAGGGTCTATCGGGTTGTACGCCAGATGACCGTTTCAAGACGGCGTCCCGCACCTTGACAAAGTTGCCGCGGTGCCCCGGGATTTGCCCTTTCACATACAACAGGTTCTTCACGGGGTCCACCTTCATCCCCCCAACCGAATTACCGGTTAGATGCCGAGGATTCCCCAAATACCTGTTGTTGTAGCAGCAGCAGCAGCAGCTGCTACTGCTGCTCCTGCTGGTGCTGGTCATTTGAGCTTTCTGAATGTTGCCGGTTTAGGAGGAAAAGTAACAACACTTTTTGGAGCAATCCCAGTAGTAAAGTACGTCATGGTGGCAGGGGTGTTGGTGGCAGCAGTAGCAGTATAATACTTGATGGATCCTATTCGGGGTGGCAGTGTTCTCTTGCTAACTATGACGAAAATCGTTAACGCTGTTGCTGTTTGTTGCTGTTGTTGCTGTTGTTGTTGCTGTTGCTGTTGCTGTCGCTGTCGCTGTCGTTGTCGCTGTCGTTGTCGTTGTTGTTGTCACGCTTCTGCTGCTGCTGCTGCTGCAGTAACGTTGTTCTTGTGATTGTCGTTGAAATGCCAAATGATGAAGACATCCACAATGAAACAGATGCACATTATCACCACCACAAGCCTCCATGTCTGTTCGGCATGTTTTTCCCATGTTTCTTTCCTGGCGCCCTCGCTCCCGATTGCTCTTGTTTGCCTAACTCCTACATCTTGAAGCAAGCTGGTGACAACAGGGCGGGCGGCAAGACCTCATACTGCAAGGCATTGGCAATTCCAATGCATTATTCCATGGCAGCAGTACATTTGAATTTCCTTGTACAGCAAGGCATCCCCAGCAGTACAGGCTGGAATACCTTGTACAGCAAAGGCTTTCGCAACAATACAGATGGCACTACCTTCTACATTTACAGGGCACGCCTTGCCCTGCACAAAGAGGCACTAGCGATGCTGCGGGTGGCCATCCGGTGTAGACTCATGCATGAACGATTGTGCAATTTCTCATCCTCAGGGAGTATTAAAGCGTAAGCAGTCAGAAAGCAGCCTCCGCCCGCCCCCCCCCCCCCAAAACAAAAAACCACACACACACACACACACACACACACACACACACACACACACACACACACACACACACACACACACACACTCACACACACACACACACGTGTAAAGCAGCTCCGCCCCGCAACGTAGGGGTCGCTCTAAATAGCGAATGGGCAGGACCTGAAGGTAGTGCAGGTGGCCCTACCTTGTACAGCCAGGCATTGACAACGGTGCGGGTGTCGGCGCCCATGCGGCCCGCCATCTTCTTCCCCTTCCAAACCTTGCCGGGATCTTGGCAGGCTCCAATTGAGCCAGGCGCTCGATGGGCCAGAGAGTTCCCGTGGGAGGCAGGTTGCCCTCGAAACCCCCATCGCTTCATCACCCCCTGGAAGCCCTTGCCGATGGTGATCCCTGCAGCACCCGCCATCCATCAGTGCTACGGATCTGGCCTGGCAAAACAACAAGCTTTTGCCCATGCAATCCACAACTGCCCTACAGCCGATACCATACACCCTCTTCGCCTACGGCCACACCCCTTCCCAACGATTAATCAAAAGATAGAACAAAATCAGAAAGCTCCCACGCCCTCTGCACTGCTCTAGGCGCACAACCATGCAGAGTCAGGCGGCATCTGTGCCAGACATACCCCAATTATCCCCCCGCCCCCTTCTCCCTCCCTCAATTCCCCCTTCCCCTTCCCCTTCCTCGCCCTCCCTTCCGCCCCTCCCGCGCACGCGGGCACGCGCGCGCGCGCGCGCGCGCGCACACACACACACACACACACACACACACACACACACACACACACACACACACACACACCCACACCCACACACACACACACACACACACACACACACACACACACACACACACACATGTATACAGACTGTCACTCTCCCCACTCACACACAAGCGACCACGCCCAGACCTTGTACGTCGACGTACTGCCCAGGTGTGAAGTGCATGGCGCTGATCGGTGTTCCAACAGGCAACACGGCGTCCCCAGTAATTTTGAATTCTGCTAGCTTCCTCTTCAAGGGCACACCCGCCGCTCGAAACTGTCCCACTTGCCTGCGTTTTCCCACCCCAGCCTAAGCATCACCTCAAGTACTGCCATGTGCCTGCTCCAAACAAACCCTCTGGAGGCTAAACATTTGGTCCCTCCAGCTGGAACCGCAGCTGGAGGCCGGCGGGATGGACGTGCAGGGAGTGAGGCAAGGAGACAGGGAGGGAGGGAGGCACACTGCCCCCCAGAGGGGGGGGGGGGGAAATAGAGAAGAGGGGCGGGAGAAGAGAGGGGCGGAGTCTAGAGGGACGAGAAAGTGTAAGCGCAAATGAAACCTATTACCGCCGTGAGCCTACTTCCTGGCACAGGGGAGCTGCTTTGCATACGCATATGAAGGAATTGGCAAACTCCAGCACTCAAGATTCGTTTGGTCTCTTTTCTCTGCGAGAATCTAAACCCCAGAAGTGGGGCCAGGCTGCGTGCATGCATAGAAACACGCATAAGCACATAGCCGCACTATTTTTTTGTTGACAAACTTGGATGTCTTCACAAACCAAGGAAGATTGCATGTGTGAGGCATGCCAGCATGCAGACAAGCATCTCACAAGTAACATGCATCCACTCTTAATGAGCACCTGGAGTGAAGCTGCTTCTCTCGCTTTGCCCCGCATCCTAAAACAAGTGCATCGTAGCCTTCCTTATCCTTTGCTTTCACTTGGACTACCTGCCATCCCCATGAAGGAACCGTCAGCTGGCAAGCGCCTGCACAACCCATTACCCTTTCCCCAAGCTGCTTTCGTTGTAGAATGTGATATATGGAATGAAAACTTCTCAGTCATGGCCCCTTTCCTCATAGCTTGCATGCACGAGAATGGTCTTTGCTTTCACCACCTGTCACCATAAAACAATGAAAATTGTGCGGTGCCCTTGCATACCACTTGCACCGGCCGCCATCAACCAACAAGCCGGATTCCACCGAATCTGCTTGCATTGTCTGCCTGTACCAAACTACCAAATGACGTTTCATGGGTTTCCATAAGGAAGGAGCTGCCACTCACTGATTCAAAGACCACGCCTACATCCGTATTGTTCCACATGCATCCCCTTAACCCCGTATCAGGCCCCATTCTAATGTCCTTATCACAGGTGCAACCCATTACAATAGGCACCATTGTTCAGTCTTTTGATCAGAGATGTATCTCGTTTTATCCACGTCATGCAGCACTAATGTGACCCTTCCTTTCACATGGGGTTTCTGCCCCTGTGTAAATCAGGCAACATTGGAGTACCATTCATTTACACAGCAAATACTTATCATGTGACCGACAAGTGCCACTTCTCTGTTTTCAACACTTCAGAGGCAACAGATACCACTGGCCATATCAGGCAGCATAATTGCTTTCATACATCAGGGGTAACTGCTGCTCTCCAAGAACATACAACATCTTTCCTCTGAGTGAACACTATCAGCCTGCCAGGTAACACGTTCCTTTGAGTCTGTTCATAACACTCTGTATTATCCTCGATATGAGGCAACACGATTGTGCACGTCGCGGGGCACAGGCTCTGTAAACCAACCTCCGCACGAGGCAATAAAATTGTGCCCCCGCCCCCTCACACACACACCCAAACACACATCCTCTCATCCCCTCTTGCTGTCGCTCTGTAGGTAGGAGTGTGTGTGTGTGTGTGTGTGTGTGTGTGTGTGTGTGTGTGTGTGTGTGTGTGTGTGTGTGTGTGTGTGGTGTGTGTGTGTGTGTGTGTGTGTGTGTGTGTGTGTGTGTGCGCGCGCGCGCAAAGAGCAATTTAGTGACTTTGCTGTGCAAACGAAGAGAGAAGATATTACTGCTGTGCAATTGGGATTAGCGTTAGTGATGGATAAAAGGGTTCTGAGGAGGCCAGGTCAATAAAACACACCTCACACTCATCGATCCAGATAACTGTCAATGGCATTCGTACTCCAAACTGATCCCAGTCCTGCGTCATGCCGACTTTGACCCCTATGACACCTGTCCGCCTGTTACAGAAAAAACGCCCAGTTTGTAGGCTGTGGAATGGAACCTGAATCCAATATTCCATTGCGTTCAGCAGGTTTTAAGCTGGCATATACATCTGCTGAAAACTAGATGAAAGTGCACATGTGGTTGAGGCACCCGAAAAGGTCTGCCTCATTATATCTTATTTCAACTTGCACTTCATGCGTATTGTGTTTGTTTGGGGTTTTGGGCCCCGGAGAAGGGGGAGGGGGGGGGGGGCAAGCTTAGGCAAATGAGTAAGCGGGAAAGATAAAGACCGGAAGTCGGACCAAAGATCTTACCTGGACTCCGGTAGGAAGGGTTTCGACCCAACGGTTGAGGCAAAATTGCTGATGGACTCGTCATCTGATAGGTGAGCAGCCTCCGCAATCCAGCGAAGCTGTCCTGTATAGGATGCAAGTGACGAGAGCACCCCAGGATGCAAGGTTCTCAACGGGTGCAAGCTCCTGAACATTGCGCTAACTGATGCTAGCAACATAATCAATAGAAACCGGATCTTCCCATGATCAAAGGCAGGAACAAAAATCAGGAAATCTGAACGTACTGCCTACACCAATTTGGCATAGAACAGACGGTCTATTTCAGAGTAACGTCTTGCACAGGACCGTTCCTGGAAGTCGCTATCCTGCAACTGCTACGTTCGTGTGCAATAGCTTAGCGAGCGGACTTCGAGTGCTAAGACACCTTGGAAGCAGTTATGAGGTCAGACCAATAAAAATATAATGTTCTATGGTAAAATCATTTTTCAGTGAAAATCAGGCTTCAGATTAAATCCAAGTGGAGTGACCAAGATTTGTACAGGATGCAGTTGTACTGCCCAACTACTCCCGCGTTGGTCTATTGTTGGGGAGACCTTGCTAGGGGCCATTTGAGTCTGATGTGCAGATTTCGTCATGGAGGATGCTCCCAATACATTCGACCAGAAATTCGCAGAAGAAGTCAATCATTTCTACTGCTTTGCGACAGTTGCAACTTCGGTACACACGACAACTGCGGAGGATCTCTAAGATCCGGCCTTCGCTGTCCCTGGTTCTCTTTATAATTTTCTTTATCTTCTGCGTTTTCTTATGGCATCTGTATGATAGAGCGAATCGATCACGCGTAGGGGAAGTGATTTAAACAGGCACCTTAGTAGTTGGGCCGGAGTGGGATGCAGCCCGCATTCCCTGTCCCATACAAATGCTTGGCGGCAGACATTGGACTCAATCCGACAAATTTCTTTTTTACTACTCATCCAGATCATGTTTTGATATCTGTCACACAGACAGGTCTCTTCGGAAATGTGTTTCTTGTAAGGTAAGTGTGTCCAGTCATCCTCAGACGTTGTGGCAGTGCAAAGCACTGACGGAGGCCTTGGTATGACCATTAATATTTACCCAGGCCGGAGGTATTATTCGACCAGGAACCCTCCTTCACGGTGTCATGTATCCTTGGAAAACGGGATGATAGGTTTTCCGCTCTATGTGCGAACCAGATTGCACAGGAGCTATTCAAGAGGGGAGTTAACAGGTGCGCCACTTGCTAGCCAGTAAAATAAAGTTATGATGTTGACTGGCTTCCCTCCCTGGGTTAGGAAGCTTATGTGGTCTTTGCTATGTGCAGGCCCCTGGTGATCTCCCTGGGGTTTTTGGCACTTGATCTGCACACTGTAAGGGCAGCTGTCAACCAAATTGCGGACAACGACTTTTGGAGGTAGGATAAGGTGCAATTGTAGCCTTGTTCCTTGTTCCTTGTTAGGGAACTTGAGGCTTTCGAATAGAGTATTTGGATTTGCCCCTCTATACAGCATGAACAGCGAGCATGTGGCTCCAAGTAGTCATATGCCCGACGTGTGCTTTCTATTTTGATTGTTGCAGCTGGCTCCCCTTCTTAATTGACTCAGCTGAGGAGGAGGAATTCGGCCTTGTGATGCTCAGTTTGCATGGACGGCACAAAATGCTCGACTTATTTGATTGCAAGGCCTGGCCATCTGTGTTGTGCTGCTCAGGAATGGAATCCAGAGATTCAGGTTTGGGTTCAACTGGCCCTGGGAATGGCAGTGGATGCGTGGACTGCCTGATAGGCAGATTAAACTTTCTCTGCAGTGACCTTGCTGTCTGGGGAAATATGCATAGGTCTATGGTTGCAAGAGCGTTTCAGATTGGTTTGACTGGGATGTTGTAATCCCTGTAGCCTTTCTGTGCGATCGAAAGTGATGGGGCTTCAAAGGATGCCCCATCATGGCAGAACAGGGCAATATTTGGCCACAAACTGTAACTGCTTCGTCCAGGTGTAAGGGGGACACATCAGGCAAGCTGAAATGTGTTTAGTGAGCTCAATGAAGAAACGCATGGGAGTCGCAGCTCTACCTATCTTGTCGGAGTGAAGACGACGTCGAGTATGGCTCTGCACAAGAGAATGGGGCTTTTCTTGAAACATCAGGATTTGAGCTTCTGGTATCGTGTAAAACCACATGTCTATTAAATACACTGTTGAACTCTAATCATCCTCGGTGATCCATCTCGGTGATCCTCGGGAAATGTTGTAATTGTTGGCTGTGGTGCCCTTCACATGCTTTTTTCCTCCTGCACGTCTTCAAAGTTTGTCTCGTGCACTATCCCATTCAAAAGTCATTGTATGCGAGCATGTCAGTAAAGTACATTTCCTTCGCTTCCACAAATGAAGGGTCATTCCATAAGTGCTTGGTCAGACGATAACCTCCTTGTGTCACAGTCATGAATGATTGAGAACTACATGCATATACCACACCGTGTCACTAGCAATAACGGTGGAAATACTTTCATGCATAGTTGTTGAAGATCAACAGTAGATTTGGGACATGCAGGATCTGACCTTCACTGTTTCCCACCTGAATGCTTGAAGAAATTGGCAATGTTCTTACAGCCCCTTCATGATGATTATGAAGGACCTGTAACGATTTGGGGTGTCGATGGTGTCCCGGGACACATATGTCTGTCGCCAATAGATGCCACCAAGTATATGACACACTCAGGACTGTCTGTTGAGCATCATTCTTTGAAACGCAAGCATCAGGAGCAGCGTCACAGCTACAGACACACTAGCACCCCCAGATAGCACACTCTAGAGGGGCATCCTTGACCAGACAGCAGGGTCCGGATAGCGTACATATTAGTGCAGCAAGCAATTTACATTAAGCAAAACTAATAGATGCTCAGAGTAATAGAGGTCTCTTGAAGCACAAGCTTGTGCACCCGAAGGGAGGCACTGCAATCTGAGCAATGACAACATCAGCGTTTCAAAAGCCGAGGCTTGGAAGGCCACAGGCGGCTGCTGACGCGACAGCAAGACAGCATAGCGGGTCTGCTTGTCTTTTTTTACAAGAGTGGGGTAAAAAGACCAGCCCGATGTTCAAGGGCTTGAACCCAAATATTTCAAGCAAGTCAAACCCGGCGAGCGGCCAGCTGGCGACCCACAGCAGCCGCAATAACTGACCTGACGAATGACAAAATATCCTTCCACAGCTTCTTGAGCAACGATGGCTTGGTTCAAAAGCCCCTGGGGCCTCTGCAACAAGGCCAGCTCATCAGCATGCAACCCGCCAAATGTTTCAAAAAAGAAGGCTTGGAAGGCCACAGGCGGTTGCTGACGCGACAGCAAGACAACATAGCGGGATTGCTTGTCTTGAGCGGCGCACGCCGCAGCCCCATCCGGCACGAAGTGCTGCAAGTTGGCCATGGTGAGGGGTGAGGAGCCAACGATGTCAATATAGAGGTCAGGCCCCTCCTACCACGCATGGAGGCGGAGGTCTGTGCGACGGCGACACAAGACAGCATCCCGCACTTACAGCAACCGGCAGTTACTGACTTCTTCTTCTTCTGCCTGTTGCAGCTTGCACTTACAGCAAGACAGCATCCCGCACTTACGGAATTTCCAGTACTTTTCAACATTTAATCCTGTGTTTCTTAACACATAGTGTTGGTTCCCCCCCCCCCCCCCAACACCCTTTTTTTCCCCAGATTTGCGTCAGCCCGGCCAGTCTTTCAGAGGGACTGGGAGCTTCACCACCTCCTGGCGTCCAGCATTTGCAGAACTTCCTGTGTTGTTCCACACTTAATCATGTGCTTTTAAACCCATAGCATTGGTTTTATCTTTTTTTTCCTTCAGAATTGTCTCAGCCCGGCCAGCCTTTCCGAGGGCCTGGCAGTTCCAACCCTTTTCAGCATCCCGCACTTACAGAATTTCCAGTTTTTCAACGCTTAATCCTGTGCTCCTTCACACATAGTATTGGTTTTCCCCAAGCATTCGGTTACAGTCGACAGTATTGAAAGCATTTTGGAAATCCAAGCTGACAACGACGAGGTCAGGGGAATCTTGCTGGTGTGCCACCAAGCGGTTGAGGGCATGGACGAGGCCTTCCGCACCCCCTCGAACTCCAGTCCCCACTTGGTGTGGCTGCAAATACTCACTGACAGCGGGCAAGAAGGCTGCAACAGCTATCTTGGAAACCAGACGGCGCAGAGTGAGCCCCACCGCAATGGGCCGTTTACCCCCATTGGGCTTCAAGAGAGGGGTGATGGGAGAGCTGGCCCAGTAAGATCGCAAGGGCTGGGGAATATCCCCAGCTAAGGCCCGGTTGACCAGCAACAGGCTAGACTTCTTGATGGCTGGATTTAAGAACAATGGGGGAATTTCTAAGGGCAGGGGGTTTCTTGCAACTGCACTGTTTGGGCACAGCAACTTTGAGGCGCAAAGGTCCATTCCCCACGAGTTGGCTATAAGATTTCGCGGGAATTGTAGCATTTACACGGGATTCACGTGAGGGCACGTCACAGTACTGTTGCCCTCGTCACGCATGTGTGCTGTGTACCATGGGTTACGTGTTGATTGTACCGAGTTTTTAAGGTAAACGTGAAATTTTTGGCCCCGGCTGCAGTAGCTGAAATTTGTAACAAATGTGTTGCCAAATCTGTGCGGGGTCGTTGCAAGTGTTTTCAATGCCAACCCAATGGGCGCAAACGCCTGAGGAGTGGAGTCGCGGTCAGTACTGGCGATATTGCAGGCGATTTTGTGGATGTGGTAGATTGAGGTATGTAGTAAAATCAGATACGGGCACCGGCTGCAGCGAGGAAGAGCATAAGATACGCCCAGATACCTTGATCCTCAAATAGCACAGAATATAGGCACATTAGATACACGACTGTGGAGTTTGTCATTCACGTTGCTGACACAGAATGCAGAACATACACATGAAATTTCCGTGACAATGGGGATGCTTCCTATGTGCTGTCGTGGCAATTTTGGAAGTAGTTGCTTTCATGCAAATGGACGTGTCCCAGGAAAAGTCCTGCTGACAAGGCGCGGATTTGCGAGGGAAACACTGCGTACGGCATTCTCCAGCCACAAGGCATGGCTTCTCAGCAGAGATTCCCGGCAGGAAAAGGGGGATACGGGATTTTGAGAGCACGTGTGGGGTCCTTTTGCACTTTATTATGATAAAGCCCCGGACCTCGCAGGTAAACTTTCACTTGCCATGTCTCAGAAATATCAGAGTAACAAAGCGCGAAACTCAGCTGGCCACAAGCGAGACTTCATTAGCCAAAAGCAAGGCCACCACGAGTGGCCCAAAACTGATCATTAGACAAGAAGTCTTGATTTGCGAGGTTTTGAGGCAGCTAAGGCTTTACTGAGCCTTCTGTCCCTTCAGCAACTGTATTGACGGGCTCGGCCGTGTTCGCGACGGGGCGGATAATCAATTTTGAACCTGCAGGCTGTCCTGAGCAGTATTTGCAGAGGGTCCATCCAGAGCCCACAAGAGAAGTAACACCACCGTCGTCACAGCAAAGGTGGTCCTGAGCACGATGGGAAAGCTTGGAAGTGAGGGCATCACGGGTACGTCGCGTTTCGTCCTTCATGGTCCTTGAATCCTACATCTTTGCGTTTTGTGTCCTTCACATCACCGATGAAGCGTATGTAAGGTCTCTTGATTTGAATGTCCCTATATGTGCAAGAAGCTGCTTTCGAAAAGTCCCGAGTTGATTGATGAAGCAAGCAGTAGGGCGGCTGTACCTTCGTTTGGCAATGGATCGTATTACTTTTATTGATGATCCCCTAGTTGATGCTTTTTACTATTCCTTGTGCCCCAGAGGCCGCTGTTTACTTATTTGACACTGTCATCGTGTTCCACTGAGAGCGCTTTTTAGAGCTGCCATCGACGTCCGTTGTTATGGAAACGTGTTTTCTTCCCGATGATTTCGTACACTTGATATTTTGTATTTAAATGCCTGTCTTTGATGATGGGATGTTATGGGGAGGCGGGATCTCGAGAAGCTGTGCGTAGTGCCCTGGTGTGTCTAACACTGAAGCGACTCCTGTTCACTCGCTGTATGCGCTGCAGGGACGGCGTCTCTCATGACTGGAGCCAACGGCACCGACATTTTGAACAAGGTCTGTTTATGCTTTCCTTCGTCCGAGTGATCTCTGATGGGAAGGTGCAGAAGCTGTGTAGAGAAACAGTTGTGCAGTACGATGTCGGTAGGGCTATTCGGTTTGAAAAATCCGCGATATTTGTTTTTGATGCACGAAGTTGGGTTCTGAAGTTGTCCCTGGGTGCTGCAATTGTTCATGAAACACCGAAATGGGCATCTACGGAATGTTCAATATTCATTCAACGAGTATGAAATGACAATGACTTAACAAATTTTGCGTTTTGTTTCAGGACGGACGAAGCTGTGCAGATCCGAGGACGCCGCCTCCTGCTAGGATGGCATGCCTCCAACACTGTGAAGGTACCCACTCCTGCCTGTTCTATCTGCTGCCGGGCAGGACTGCTGCCCAATGTCTTATTGCTTCTTTCTGCTAAACAATAAAGAGTTGGCTTGCGGCTCACAACTCAGCTTTCTGGCAGGTGGAAGCAGAAGAGGGAGTCCCTCCTTGGCATTTGCAGTGCAGACCCCATTACCTCCAAATGCGTTTGTATGGAGGGCGCCACAAGCAACCCCAGTGGTATGTCTTCCTGCTTCTTCACACATGTGTTGTTTGGAAATGTCTGTTTTGTATTAAGTAGTTTTACTTCAGTGCAAGACAGGAAGCAGTTGGTTTGTTGCAATATTCATCTGGTAATCATGGCTTTTGTATGTATCTGATTGTATGCGAGTGTATGTGGGTATAACTTCGGTCAAGAAGGTTTGAGATAGCAGTGTGGCTCACTACATCCCCCCCCCCTCGCCCGCGCACACACCCACGCCGCACACACACACACACACACACACACACACACACACACACACACACACACACACACACACACACACACACACACATCTGTGATCGCGGCTGGTTTTCTGGATCTGAATGCTTTTGTGTGGCGTCTGTGCAGCCTGTTAGATGGCCGGAGGCTCTTCCCTCCAACTGCCTTGGTCAGGATGTTCTTCAACCCTTACGATATGTATGGGATGACATCGATGACAATGACAGCAGAAGCATAGAGATCACATGCAAGCTGACAAGGTGACCCAGCATGCCTTTCATTGTGCATTTGTCTTCCCTTGCTGAGGTTTACTTCTTGCGCAACATGCCTCCAAAGGATTGTTGTGGTGCCGCAATGGGTCCACCTTGCGGATCTATGGCAAGAAATTTAGCGCAGATGATAGATGTTTGAACATGCTTAGAGGACTTTTAGAGGTTGTGAGGTACCACTTGTTTTGTTCCAACACTCTTCTATCTGGAAGGTGCAGGCAAGAAAGTGATGAATGCACATTTGAGCGGTACAGCAGCCCTCCCCCAGAGCGGATATTAAGGCCGCTTGCGGTCCCCCCACCACTGAAACGAGTGAACCGCTGCCTTTTCCCCTGCCAACTCCTGCCAGACCAGACAGTAACGTTTAGCGATGATGAAGACAATGCAGCACAAAGCCGGCCACCGTTCCTGCGCAGATTGCCACTACATTCAGGTTCATCAAGGCCCTTGCCAGTCCGTTCAGAGCCGTCCTGTCTGCCTGCAACCAAAGTGCCTGCAAGCTCCCTCAAGGCACTAACAAAGCATTCCTGTTTGACAACTCCCTGGGGCCGGTGTGTTTGCGGCATGAATGCGGACGAGAACCAGCCCCCTCACATGCATGGGAAAGGGAGCCAGCAGCAACCATCATCAGAAGGTGGAGCTCCCAGTGCCATTGGTATTGATGCGTGCTATCCATGTTTTGATTGTTTGTCTCTTTTTTCCCCTTTTTGTTGGAAAATTTTAATGTTAACAGGTTGTTCAAATGCAATCTTCTTTTCCCATGTTATAGTCACGCCTCCCAAACTTCTTGTTGCCTTTTCACACCAGCTCTGTAAAATGGCTTAGATGGGAATCAGAAGTTTACAATTCCATCATCCTGTGCATGGCTACTCGTGCGCGGCCCCCCTCCCTCTACTCCCCCCCCTCTCTCTCTTTCTCTCTTCCACCCCCCCCCCCTTTCTCTCTCTCTCTCTCTCTCTCTCTCTCTCTCTCCTCTCTCTCTCTCTCTCTCTCTCTCTCTCTCTCTCTCTCTCTCTCTCTCTCTCTCTCTCTCTCCCCCCCCCCCTCTCCCTCTCTCCCCCTCTCTCCCTCTCCCCCCCTCTCCCTCTCCCCCCCTCTCCCCCCCCCCCCCCCTCCCCCCCCCCCCCCCCCCCCCCCCCTCTCCCCTCTCCCCCCTCCTCTCTCCCCCTCCTCTCTCTCTCTCCTCTCTCTCTCTCTCTCTCTCTCTCTCTCTCTCTCTCTCTCTCTCTCTCTCTCTCTCTCTCTCTCCTCTCTCTCTCTCTCTCTCTCTCTCTCCTCTCTCTCTCTCTCTCTCTCTCTCTCTCTCTCTCTCTCTCTCTCTCTCCTCTCTCTCTCTCTCTCCTCTCTCTCTCTCTCTCCCCCCCCCCTCTCCCCCCCTCTCTCTCTCTCCTTCCCTGTCTGTCCCCCCTCCTCTTATCCCCCCTCCCTCAAATGCTCCCTCTCTCTCCCTCCCTCCCCTCCCCCCCACACACCCACCGACACATGCCGACTCATTCACGCACTTTCCCCCGGTCTTGCTGTTCAACTGCTTTGTTCCTCTCATTTCTGTTCAGCGAGGCTGGTGCTGTTTGGATGCTTTGTTGCACTTTGACCTTTGTTGTCAATGTTTGCAGGGCCTCTGTGCATGATATGGGGTTGATGAGTTATTGTTTTGATGGTGCAGATGAACAAGGTTGCAGATGTATGGAGAAGCAGCCTCTGCAACCCGTTGCATTCCATTCTGGTGGAACCACTCAGCACAAGCGTAGAAGATTGGAACCCTCCAATAGCAATGCAAACAGAGCCTTTGCGCCTGGCTGGCAGTAGCTTTCGGCCGCTCACGTGCAGTAAAAGCCGCTGCCAAGCTTGGAGAGATTGATATACATTTGTTCTAAATTTGATACTGTGCAACCATCGTTTGCTCTGCTAGCTATCGCTGTGTGCGCCACAAGGGTTGCTCCCTGGTCATCCGTGCTTTTCTAAGGCTCTTGCATTAGTTAACTCATGAACTCAATTCCAAACAGCAGGTTGGCGGCCGAGTGTGGCCCTTATATTGTTCATCCCATTGTGGGAGCACTTGTGATCTGCATGTGATGGGAGAGCAGGGGCTCTGGCTCCCTGCACTCTCATTACTTTTGTAATTGTTCTGGAAGTGCATGCTTGATTCTTTCGCTTAAGAGCCCGCAAGGCATTCCCCTCTGCGGGTTTGTGGTTCTCATGTGAAGATTTTAATGCAAACTCATCCTGTGTCAGAAGTCATGCAAAACATATGCAAGGCCTTCCTGAATTCAAAGCCACCATTCACAGGTTGTAGTAGACAGAGGTGGTAGATCCTACATCCGTAGCACGGCCATCCACTGGTATCATGATGAACTATTTTTAGAATAAATTCAGCCCACTTGGCGCTTGAAGAGATGGGCAATCTGATAAGTAGGGCAGGCCTATTTGTTAATGTGTGCAGCCTCCTTTTATTTTACAATCATTGTACGAATTGCAGGCTGTCTGTTGATGTACGACTTTCAAGCTGTATAGGTGGATCCGCATTAAATCAAGGCCACACTTGGTCGCTGAGTAACTGCAGAGGGCAGGTCTCTTCCTTGATTTACATGAAGAGGGGCCAGGACATTGTTATCCTCAGGGTTGTGGGTGAATGTCTTTTTGAGGTGTTGATCAAGAGGCCCTGTGGAGAGATGCTCAGCCGGATGTCTCGTAAGTTTTAGCATGGTGGACAATGGGATACGCAGGAATGCTTCCTGCCCTCAGGCTGTGGAACATGTATAATGCAGATATGATTTTTTTTCCCGGGCTAGTAGGTAACTGCAATAAGGGCTGCTGATTGTTGGTGATAATGTACATGCATACATCCTCAGAGATGCAAGTATGAGCACCCTCCACGATAGGGGGGTTGGGAACTGTGCAGAACATTTCATGTCGAACATCTCCAAGATCAAAGATGCCATTGGGTCCTGGTCAGCAGCTTCTTTCATAAAAATGACAGTCCTCGAGTAGCTGGTTGGCTTGGCATTTGGAGGGCATTGCCCTTTCTACAACGCCCTTTTTTTTTCTTTTTTTCGGCTTTTTGGCAGGACCGCTTTTGTTGTTGTTGAACAAGGAGGCTTTTCAAAAGTTGCCAGGAATATGCCTGAAGGATTGTTCACTGTCCCAATGGGTAGTTGCATCTAAGCAGTCCTACAGGCCTCCTATGCAGCAGTCTTGCAGACTGCCCATTTTTGGTTTAAATGGCCGAACCTGTGTTTTCGGTACAATTGCAACGGCAGAGAAGGTTTATCTATCTTTGGGCAGGCCTTGCCAACTCCGGCTTTGATGCTTGGCATCTGCTGTTGAGGAACTTTTTTTTAATAGGCACCTGATAGAGCTCGATCGTGCAGTATCAATAAGTGATGTGTTGTCTTTGATTATGCTGGCCTACCAAGTTGGCTGTCATGCCAAAGTGTTGCTGCTGGGCCTTGTGGAAAACAGGGCTGCAGTTTCCCAATGGGCCCAAGTCAGGCTGAAGTTGTGGGCTGCATAACTTGATCAGCCTGCCATATTGAGCGTTGCTCGCGTGTGAACAGCGCTCCCGATATTGTCGTTGACTGATTTTGGTTAGTCATATCGTCTTGTGCAACCATGCGGTCTTGGCGGTCTGTGCTTTACTTCTGTTTTAGCGCGTACATCATAGGCGGACAGTGACATTGCAGGGAATAATCGCTGCCCCCCCTGGGAACCCCTTGTATGCTTGCTGAGGGTATCTGACGCAACCAAGAGTCTCTCGAGGAGAGGAAGACAGAAATCGGAGAAGGAATGGGCCTTTTGAGCGGTATCCCACAGTTAAAAATACGATCAGGGCCACAGAGGGGTATTTTCTGAGGCCGCCAGTGCTACCAAGGGTTCTTGTGAACAGTGCGTGCACATTGCCGAGAAAAGTGCTATGTTTCTGTGAGCTGACCAGCACAATCAGTGGTTGGCAGAAGACTTGCGTCTTGTCTCGGAGGTGTGGACACGCGATGAGGCCATTGCTGAATTGTCAACCCAGTGTCATCACCAGAGTCTGGAGACTCCAACCAGCTGTTTCTGGTGGAAACTAACACTGACCTTACCAAGGTTTGACTATTTGGCTGCTTCCACAGGTGACCATGGATTGAAGTGTATGTTTGGTGGACCCTTGAGTGGACACACCAGGTTGAGAGGTCAAGGGTCCCTCCCTCCCTCAGGGAGGTTCCTTAGCAACTGTTTGTTAGTGCTTTGCCATTGGTGTGTCCACACCAGCAGTGTTTGTGGTGCTTGATTTATATTGCAACGCTCTTGGCTAGATAGTCCAGTATCCCCTTGAACCTCCTCAGCGCGAGGAAACTGTAGCTGTCATGTTTTCACAGGCCATCTGGTTCATCACTCGATTGCAGATTCGAGGGGACAGGTCTGACATTTTGCTAGTCGGCGGCACCTCGATCTGGATCCACAATTTTTGGCCCTGAACAACTTCGCATTTTTTAAACAATGTCTGATGATTGAGGCCCTTAGGTGGAGTAGAGGGGCCTGCTGTGTGGTGACTTGATGCATCATTCGCAGCGAAAAGTTTTGGACTGTCACAGTGCTTCTCTGGAGCGTTTAAAAGAAGGCATGCTCTTTTTCACCCCAGCAAGTCAATTTGCAATTATGTGTCAATGCAATGCAATTTGGAAATATTTAATATCCGCCTGCAGGGCGAGACAAGCGTGGAGAATGTGTGGTTCACTACAGCTACAATCGTGTAGGGTGACTCACATTTCCATTGTTTCCATGGTCAGCGATCAGCTTTAGTGGGGCTGGTCTCTGCCAGATTGGTATCGCATACCGTCCAAGATTTGTTCGTGAAGAATTGCTACTATGTACTCTTGTAATCAATCATCATATGCCTTCTACCTTTTGTGTTTGATGGTAATTGCTATGGCAAGCCTGAAACTCAGCGCTTTGGACAAACAGCGACACACATGAGTGCACGCATGTGTGTGTGTGTGTGTGTGTGTGTGTGTGTGTGTGTGTGTGTGTGTGTGTGTGTGTGTGTGTGTGTGTGTGTGTGTGTGTGTGTGTGTGTGTGATTGAGAGAGAGAGAGAGAGAGAAGGGGGGGGGGAGATTATGCATTGGGGTTGGAAGCAAGAAACAAGAAACGGAAGGTGCAACGTGGTCTCGGTCATCTCAACGCCACAACAAAACAAAGCTGCGTCAATGGTTTCTTCCGGAGATGCAAGTTGACCAGCCACGGAAAACAGGAGCTCCTGCACATCATCTTTTGATCAACATACAACTGAAGGCCCTTTTTCCAACAAGCCCCCCCACCCCCCCCCCCCCCAAAAAAAAAAAAAAAAAAAAAAAGAGAAGGTAACCTATCAACCTAACTAGGTTATTTAAGGTGTGTCACCCACTTCGGCTTCGGCCCCAGGAAGGCAAAGAGCAAATTCACTTTTCAATATTCACTTTTCTTCTAATCTGTGGACGGTCCACCACATTTCCCTCCGGAGTGATGCATACTGTGACGTCCAATGCATCCAATGATGCTGACTGTAATGGAGCAGTCACGCAAGCCCAACCACATGCGAGTCCCACCACAAGAAGATTCCAGACTCCAGAAGGGACCCTTTTCCCTTGCCGGCTCGGAGACCAGACTGCATTCACCGAGAAGGTAGGCAGTCCACAATGGTCTCTTGTGTTAACAGAAGGGTCCCAAGCACTACATGCAACTCCAAGCACTGGAAGATTCCAGACTCCAGAAGGAACCCTTTTCCCTGTACCGTACAGGCTGTACGGCTTGGAGACCAGACTGTGGTAAACGCCGGACTCTAGCCACCAGCTCTAAAGTGTTCTAGGGTTCTGGTAACTGGTTGAAGCAATAGATACACCGGTACATCGTTTGCAAGGCAAGAAGAGTTGCCGATCTTCTCTGTGATACTAGGTCAGTAATATCTGCGCCAGCAGATTTGACATTCGGCTTGGCGCGCAACCGACACCCCGATAATCGAGCCACGTCCACCCAAATATCTGTACGTCAACAAAGATTTGCCGAAAACCCCACGTTTGATTCCCGCGCTGTCAGGTGAAAGCTGTGAAGCCTCTGAAACTTCTGACGACAAGCTCACTCGCGGCAACCTGGGTGGTCGCCAGGTCTTGCCCGAAAGGGCTAGATGGGCACTTTTTTGTCGGGGCGCGAAGCAAAGCTGAGGAGCTGATCCGTCCCAATAGCTCAGCTCCTCAGCTTAAGGGCCAAGTCCTCCAAGGAAGTGTGCTGCGGTCGCTTGGACCTGCCGGCTTTGTGCACTCCTGACAGTGAAGGGATCCCATTGGCGCCATTAGGTTCTTGTTCTCCGCTTGGACTTACATTTGCTTCGCATCTTAAGCCCAGCCTACCCCACCTCTTCGGTTCTTGGGGCCGGCCATTCAGCTGGAAGTAACGTTCACTTTCACAGGAGGTGTGCCATGTCGGCATCAGGAGTACGGCAATCATTTGTTTCACGTCTTCATCAACATTTAAGTCATCGATGTTTAGTTGATTTGCATCATGGACTATTCTTGTTGCGTTTGTTATTGTGGTCCAATGCGGATCTTGTTGATTGTTGTCGCTCGTGGGACCCGAATCGACGGGGGGTGTCTTATATCCTCCGCTATTTCACTTCAAAGGATTTCTCTGTCGACTACTCCTACGAATTTTAAACTGCTGCTGTTTTCTCTGCTACATAAGTTGCGACTGCTCTATAGAACAAGTACTTGCGCTTGTTTCATCCCCCCTACGGCGCACTGTAATACAGCAGTCTTCCCTACGCATGCTATTTCGTTGCTGAATGGTCGAGCCAGCTTGTGTGTATTGGACGGTTGATGATGGACTTCTTATTTACGTACGTTGTCCTCTTGCAGCCATGTCTTCCATCACCTCCATCCTTCAGCCGTCTCCGCAGCGGAACGTTGTTGTGGAAATGCATTTCAACTTTCCTTCGCATAGCCACGGATGTCAAGCGGGTAAAGAAAACATCTGCAGCATTCCCGCGAAATGGCCGCTTCGCAAGGAGCTGACGCACTGGCACGCCCCGCCGCTTTCCATTCCTGAAACGCCAGAGGACATCAAGCACCAACTAGACCAAATTCATCTAGAACAACCTCAAGGTCAAGAGGGTGGTCTTAACGTGGAGAACAACAGGGCGGCAGTATCGTTTTTATCGGTCGGAGACAACGGCCCGTCAACACCAAGAGGAAGCCCTCCAGTGAACCCGGGCCCCTTTGGAAGCCCTATTTTATCTGCGCCGGTGTTGGAGGGAGACGTTGGCCCTGCAACACCAAGAGGGAGCCGGTCACTGGACGCGCGCGCCTTTGGCAGCCCTGTTTTACCTCTGCTGGATGCATCTGCTACGCCACTGCAGGTATGCGGTTTTGTGTGAAAAACTTTAATTGATCGTGGTCTTGTTTCTCTGCATCCCCATAATCTATCTTACTGCCGCCGAGTCTCTTGTGGCTTGAGCCTCATTCAAATTGAAACGCTTTTCTTACAAGGTTTGGTCCAGGAGCACCATCTTGCCAATGAAATGCCATGGATTTTCAACCAAGCTTGCGGCATTGCTCGGTTGGGAAGGCATTATGCATGAGCAATGTGATTTTAAATATGCCTGTATGCCACGGGTCCTTCAATAAAAAGGGGGCGACTCCTTTAGGGAAACAAGTCTCACACCCCATGGCCTTCGCACATGACCTCAAAAACTCACCATATTGGGTTTCAAGTATGAAGTAATGCAGAGCTGCAAGTATTTGTCTCCTTTGATTTGACACCTCAGCCTCGCTTGCTAACGTGCCTGCTTTGAGTATTGTTGCAGTACGTGACCTTCTGAATGTGCTCAGCTTATGCTCAGACGTTCTCTGCTAACCGTAATCGAAGCATCTTTTCTAGGACTGGCCTGGTTCTTAGGATGGCAATCAGTAGACATTGCCCTGTCGCAGGTGGTTCCTTTCGTGCTTGGCCTTTCTGCCCTGAGTCCATGATCCAGTTGTGCTCCCGGTATATTAATTTTTTCCCCTGATCACTGTCATCACAGCAGGGAAGGCCGTGTGCGCCATCATCAGCATGTACCCATTAAGGGTGCGAGTGCATGAATTTGCGTACACACAGTTACATTCCAGAACAAACAAAATCTGCAAGCTGTCTAATGGCACCCTGCGGAAGGTCGGTAAACATCTTTACTGACCTTCGGCAACCTGCATGCTGCCCCCGTGTGTCCTGCCTCTGCTACATGGCAGACAATCATTATTAACAAAGGGCTAAGGGGAACCAAACGGAAGCCTCTTTGCTGCCATGTCACTCAACTATGGTAAAAGAGTTTGGGCTGTTAATTGCAGGTTGCCCTGGTATAATGTCCTGGTAAGAAGTACATTTAACTGGAGCTTTCAGGGTGTCAAGGTTAAAGTTAGTATCTGGTTGTGCATTACCCCGGGGGTGACAGCCAATACAAGACCCCCAAGGCCATGTGCTTGGACAGCATGATCCCTCATGCATTCATCGAAATCCTGAAGGGTTTCAAATACAAATGTATGAGACCCAGCGGGTTCAACATGAAAAGAGTTGCACATGCCAATGGGATGTAGACTTGTAGAAGATCTGTTCATCACCTGTGCTGTATGTGCAGGTGTGCAATGGCAAGGCTAGTTTACATGCAAGCCGAAAGCAGCCGCAAGCAGAAGAAATGTCGAAGAGATTCAAAAGTGACCTCAGCAATATTTTTGCTTGGAATGCCACCTCCTACACGGTACCCCTTTAGCCATTTTTCCCCAATCACGCCTTACTAAAATGTCTAGGGGTGCTGGTTACACACTGTTGCATGCATTGCACCCTGAACCAAGTTAACCTTTGAATGCTTGCTTCTTCTTCCAACCTCACTCTTGACCTCTACCTTTCTTCAAAGGGACTTCCATGTAACGTTGTCCCTCTCAAGGAGTGAAATCCCTTCATTAAACAAGTGGCAGCTGTCGAGAGTTGCATATGACTGATGTGAGTTCACGGATGTTTTTTGAATGGATTATAGGCGCAGGCAGCCTGCCTCTGCTCTGTGTCTGACACTGACCGTGTTGTACACAAAAGTACGCCTCGTGCATCTCAATCATACTTGCTACTTTTGTGTATAAGTAGGGTTGAGATGCACGAGACGAACTTTTCATATGCCTTCGTTCAATTTGCCTGAACCAATGCAAACTACGGCGCCTCTGTGGTTGAGGGGAACCACACCACTCTTTATATACTTTTTCAACAGAACCCTGCAAACTGCTTTGTTGTTATGTGATGACATGGATTTCCTGTGCTGGCCTGGGGGGGGGGGGGGGGGAGGGGGGAGAGGGGGAGAGGGAACCCAAGTATTTTCCCCATAGTGTTCTCTATTGGGGGCCTGAGCCCTTGCTTGCAGAGTTTAAACCAATTAGGAGTATGGACATGAGCAGCTAATGCAGTCAACTGTTGTTGATGGCTGACAGAAGCCCATGAACACATCAGCCTAAGCCAGGGACGACCTGATATTGAGCCAAAGGGTTCCTTGTGCCTCAAATTTGCACGAGCTGTGACTGCAAGTTTGGAATCTGATCGACATCTCCGGTATTTGTGCAGGCGTGCAAGGCCATGGATTTTGAACCTGCATATCCCAAGCAGCCTGAAGGTCATGAAGACAAGAAGTTCACACATAAATCTAGCAGCATTTTTGAATGGAATCCCACCACTGCCAAGGTGCCATGCCTTTCCATGGACTTCTCCTTCCTTGGAGCCCAAATACCTGTAGTTGGTGATCTAGTGGCTGTAGGCCTAAGAAATTCGGTTCCCAGAACACTGCTCACAACATGTTTCACTTATGTTGGGACACGATGCAAATATCTTGGAGATGTGTAAAACACAGTTGCTAACATGTTGTCAATGCTTCAGGATTACAACCATGATCTTTGTATTCTTGAAGCTGTTTACCTGCTTGGGACATTCAGGCCTTGCAAATCAGGCTCCTGAGATATCTTGAGGGTGTTGCTCAGTAAGGGTTTACACTATTGTACTGCGCATCAATGACCATCAACTCTACCCTTGGAACAAGCAATAAAATGTTTGATCCTAGGGTTGAGTGTTGGATGCATTGCTGTAGCCCTGGCCGGATGTATATCTTAATCTAGTCTTACTGGACCGTTGCTTGAAATGTGTTATCCTTGGTGCACAGGACCCTTCTGTGTCGTGCAAGGGCATCGGATACGACCCTGCTCCGAAGTCTGATCACCTCTCAAAGGGTGCCGCCACCTCTGATGGCATCAGTTCCAGCTTCAAGTCTCCTTCCATACAAGGCAGTTCCAGTGACTTCTCCTTCGGTACTTCTTTGCCACGGGACAATGGCTGCTTCCCACTCTGCATCAAGCTTCCTCAACCCAATGTTGCAGTGGATATTGAGTCAAATGGACTGCAAAGCCCTCTATCTACCCCCACCAGCAACTTAAGCACAACCGACGTGGCAGTCATCACACAGACTCTATCCACCCTGCCGTTGGGTCTCCCTACGGACAGTCAGAGAAAGGATGCCAGTTCTGTACTGCCTGCGGGACCTGTACTGCCTGCCAGTCCAGTACTTCCTGCAGGTCTCCCGGGCAGTGGTGTCTCGACATCACCCCCTGGTGACGTCTTGGGAAAGGGAGATTCTCCTGGGCTGCCTGCAGATAATCAGAGTAAGTGTGTGGCATCCGGGCAGATGATGGGTTTTGCTGGGCCCTTCCGCAGATCCTCGTTTGTCAAGCTGAGCCAGCCGGGCAAATGGCAATTGAACCGGGGCAACCTAGTTGCGTCAGCGGCTCCCCTGCCAGCAGATGATGCACAAGGTGAGCCTGTGCCAGCTGCCAGTATCACTTGTCCATCCCTCTCTGCATTGCCATGTTCTGCTGGACCTGCGTGTTGATTTGTGCACCCGCGCGCGTGCGTGTGTGTGTGTGTGTGTGTGTGTGTGTGTGTGTGTGTGTGTGTGTGTGTGTGTGTGTGTGTGTGTGTGTGTGTGTGTGTGTGCACTCGGCGCTTTTAATATTTTTGTTGTTTTCTGCCCCTTTTTTTTGTTTTTTGTTTTGCGCGTGTTTTGGGGGAATGGGTGGGGCAATTGCAAAGGGTTGGAAGCTAATCCTAGGCATGTGTGCTGTAGTGCGTTTGCCTGGTTAGCCAATCTGGTGGTGAGAAGCACTCGGTTAGAAAAGGGGCATGGGAACCCCCGAGCTTGGGCCCCTCCTTGCTGTGTGTTTTATCAAACCTGGTTTGCCCAGGACATTACCCTCTTGGATGTCATCTGTCCATATGTGTGGCCATTACTGGTTACTGCAAGTCTTCAGCCAAGGTCAGAGCTGTGGTTGCTTTGAGACAGCATCTCTGGCATGTCACACAGGTTCAAGAAAGAGGCTGCAGCCTGCTTCCTCTGACGAGTCGCCTCCAAAGGTACCAAAGTTGTGCTGGGAGTTCAAGGGACTCGGAGCACCATCCGTTCTCCCAAAAGAGAACCTCTTTTGAGCAGCAAGCATGCCCCAGCGAGCAACAAAGGGTTCCATGCTGGTGATTTTGATGATTGATCTGATGGCTGCAAGTCAGTGGAAAGCTCCTCCCATTCTCAACCAGGAATCTCAGGAACACTGGCACACGCTTTTCCTCTTTCATTGAATGCCCTCTGGCGTGCTTTGTTAATCCCGGATAAATTCTAAATTCGTATCGGACAGCTTGGGCAACTCTAGGTTTTCCCTCTGAGTTACCCGTCAACCTCCTCCCTCATCCCCCTCTTATGAAACTAAACTTGTATGAGACTTCTTGGGGCATTTCTTGTTCCCCCAAGAGAGGTTCTTGCAGCAATGTACATCCTCTTATTGCGGTACAGCCGGTGCTGCCAGCAGTACAGCTTGTTTTCCCAGCTGTATCGCATGCGCCAAAGGCTTGTGAGGCAGACAGGTGAAAATGGTGTTGTTACCACCTGACATCAGGCACATAGGAGAACCAAAGCTACTTATTTTATAAGCATCATGCACCATTTTGTACCAACGCATCAATGATAGCTTGCCCAAGGTTCGAAGTCTGTGAACAGATTGATTGCGTCATCTGACTCATTTTCAGGCTTTTCACTGTTCAAGGCCATTTATCTTATACAGGTCGAGATCAGAGCCTTGGTTCATATGATTAGACAGCCTCTGTTGAACAACAGCAGGCCATTCAGGGGCACTGCTTGCAATTGTTGGATGAGTGTCCAGCATTCAGGAGCTGTCAACTTTACAGTTCCTCGGTTGCAGCTTGTTATGTGTATAGCGCGAGTTGAGGCCGCTTCCTTTTCTTTCGCAGGCATTAAGAGGATCACTTTGCGAGTTGATCCAAATTGGTGAGTCCTGCTGTTGCTTGCCGCAGGTGCAATTCAGGGGTTTTAACACTGTCGGCAAGATTCTGACTTCAGGTTCTCAGAAGGGAACAGACATTTGTATATTGATATTGATATTGCTCCTGGGGTTTGTACAGCTTGACCCTCAGACATGGGATTTATTTGTGCGAGAGATGTATCAAGCCACGTTGCCTCGGCAGTGCCGAGGCTCTAAAGATGTATCTTGAGCATGGGTGCTCACTGCGAAGCTGCGCTTGTTGTTGCAACATTCCTCCACGAGGACTTGCCCACACTGCTGGTGCATAGTAAAAGGTTACTGGAGAATCAGGTTTCTGCAGGGCACATCTGCTTTCAGAATAATAATTCGGCAGACATTGCAGTGGGCGTTGGCAAAAGTGTATAGTCAAAGCGCACTGAGAGACAGTCTTGATGAAGACTGTGAAGGTCGTGGAAATTAGGGAGGGTTTGGGCAAATACAGGACCTTGGAATATGCGTGCACAACGGATCTTGGAAAATGTGACTCGGAGTGGTAAGTCGAATCAGAGTGTGCAGGTACAGTTCAAAGCGTTAATGAATAGACAGCCGCCGAGGTATGTTGCTTGCGTTGGGCAAAGCAGTAGAGGGCCAGCAAGGTACATCTGCCTTCAATTACACAAGGTCCACATGGCCAATGAGTCGTGCCCCCCTCTCCCCCCCCCCCCCCCCCCCGCGCGGGTGGGGGGGGAAGTCTGGCCATTCTTAAGGCCAGCAGCACTAGCCAATGGGATCAAGGCTATGGCTTTCGCAGGGTTTCACTTTGACCCCAGATTGGATGTGAGTTGGCACATTTTTTTTTTTTTTTTTTTTTTTTTTTTTTTTTTTTTTTTTGTGGTTTTGACGCGGATCTTAATGTCCATGCACTATGGCTGGCAGTCAATCCAGATTTTAAGCCAACATTATTGTTTACAAAGAGTGTTCGCCCCCGTCCCTTCCAAATGCCGCCCATTGGCGGTGAATTGATAGGGATTTTTGAAGATCGTTTAATTTGTGAGGCTTGCCTTTAGGGCATCGCCAAAGGCCACCTGCAGATACAAGAGCAATTTCAGACCACCTCTCAGCATGGACATTTACAATGACGTCCGGTTCAACAGGGAGTTATGTGCTGGGGGATTGCATGTGCTGGGGCCACAGCAAAGTGTGAGCCTTTTTCGGACTGTATATAATCCTGAAATCTAGACAAATTCGTATTTACATATGGGTAATGGGTTGGCGCGTGGATATATGACCCAGGTTCTGGAGCCGAGCGGGCTCGCAAGCAAGGCCTGTGTGAGCCTGCTGGAACTTGCGGACATCTTTCAATTCAATTTGCAGACATGTTTGTGTAACCTCATGATATCATTGATGATATCTTGGTCAAGTAGGAATCTGCCAAAGGGAGTTCCAGTTTTGTTCCAAGTATGTCGTTGGTGTGGAGTCTATCAAATGAGGGGTGAGGGGTAGCAGCCAGGTCTTGATGTCCAAGAGCTGCTGGACTGACCTTAATGTAATGAGCGGGATGCTCTTCAGCTGCTTGTACTTGATTTTTGACGCAGCAGTCCACTGCGGCTCCTTCCGTGCTCTCCTATGCAACACACACACACACACACACACACACACACACACACACACACACACACACACACGCACGCACGCACGCACGCACACGCACACACACACACACACACACACACACACACACACACACACACACACACACACACGCGCGCGCGCGCGCGCGCGCGTTCGCTCGCGCCCTCCCTCCCTCCCTATACACCCCCCCCCCCGGCTAGAGATATTTCTCCCTGTCTCTCGTATTGTCTCCCCCCTCATTCGCACACACATGCACGCACACATCCACATGCATGTAACAGCACAACACAGCCCGTCAGGTCCGAGCAACTGTGAACGAGAGCAATGGGAACCATTTGCGTGAGACCGACACGCAAATGACGCATGCAACTCCAATTTGTTAAGTGTACTTAAGATGGGTGTCGCTCCCATTACATTTGTGCGACGCGGAATTCACTGAGCGTTTGGAAAAGTCTGCGCATGAAGGTTATCGGTGATGTGCCATTCATATGCAACCCGTTTTCGTGCAAATGGCTTCCCCGTGTGTGTTTCACTTTGGGCTGTGCGGAGATGAAATTCGGCACTGTTCGATTTGTAGCACAACTAGCGCAAGCTCTCAACATTCAAATGTTGTGGTCCCTCTGACGGTCTTGATATCCCAAATACATGACATTCGTACATGTACCACACTATGTATATATGATGTACGTAAACGTACTTAGTATGTATAAATATATATGGTCTTGACAGCCCCGGACTGCAGGGCCCCCACCAGTTGCAAAACGTGCACATATAATCTAAGGCATGGTAGGCATATCCATGACCCGGTTACGGACGTGCCTCTCGTGGCTTAGGAAGCATGTACGTATGTCATACACAGCACAAACATGTATAATATATGTACACGATCTGCACTTCATTATGTATGGTGCATGGCGCAGAACAAATTTGCAAGGTGCATTCAATTTTGCTTAAGCTTGTGCAGTGCAGAAGGGGAAACGCCATGTGATGGCCATCAAGCACTCCTGTTGGGAGTTGTTTAAGAGGCCACGTGCGCGTGCCTCCCTGTAAAGTTCTCACGGACAGCAGCACCATGAAAGTATTCATCTCTGCATTTAACAACACGTGTCGTGTCATGTCGTGCACGGTGCCGGTCGATACCTGCAGTTTCCTTGCGGAATCATTACAGGAGTTTGTCTATTTATTCTATGGTGTCTAATTATTCTATTTATTCATTCTACGATGTCTATTAATTCTAGAATACCAGAGTTGGTCACGTCTGCTTCACGAGCTCTTGTGTGTCCTTATTTCCTAGGCACGTATTAGCTTGAGGACTTTCCTTAGACGCCCCAATATATATAATATAAAGAGGGAAGCCTATCCTAGCCGCACACTATTAAATCCGGCATGCGGGTACGCTGAAGCTCGGGGCCAGAGACGAAAGGTGATAGTGAAAAACTCTCTGGAACGTGGCTAAACAAGACACGGCGCGAGCGACACGCCAAGCGAATATTTGCCTTCTCAAAACTTCAGAAGCGCTTCACGTGGCATCTTCATATGTCCTTCACGTGCTATGTCTGGACATTTACTAGGCAAACATCAATACATCAACGTCCTGCATGTGTCCTTTTCCGTTCACATATATGCTTACACCTTGAAAAAGTGGGGTAGGCATTGTAGAGTCTTCTCGACACATATCTTCACGCCGCACAAGGCGCAAACCTTAAGATTTACTCGCACGCTTCACACCATAACTTTGACAGTTACAGGAACTACGTGGTATCCAGGTCCCAGGTCGTGGGCTCTACACTTGTTTGCAAATATCCCTAGGGATCCCAGGCCTCCATCACAACAATTACTGTAAAAAATTCCACACACGTGCAGAGCATTTTTGAATATAACATGTACTCATACACACCTGAATCCTAGCTAGGTAGATTGTTTAGTAAAACTTATACGGTTCGAAAGTTCCAATGCGAATTTCAGCAATTTGAGTTCAAGCAAGAAACCTGGGAAGTGTTCATGATCAGAGCGCTCGTGAGAAGTGTTCTTTTAAAGTTCTAGCAGGTCTGAAGCCAGTGGGAGACGAGCTGGCGATGTCTAGAGTCCAGGGAGCTGAACACCAGCTTGGTCGCGCCCGACTGCTCTCGGTTCCAGAGGCCAGGCGTGTACAGCTTTGTGTCCACTTCTTTGCTGACCGTCGGATCCACAATGGCGGCCAGCTGGATGCCTACAGGGACCAGATCGCCTTCGTTTCTGTGCAGCCTGCACAGGTATACTTCACTACTGAACAAGGTTGAAGTTCCTGAAACCTTAGCTACTAGTGTCAGACTACCACAAAAGCAACCAGTATCTACCTTGAGCGTGGCAGAAGAGAGATGAACAAGGTCAATTGAAAGAGGAAATCAGCAACCAGCAACACTTTTGAGCATGACGGAAGACAGAGAAACGAGGTCAGTTGAAAGAAAATCTCAGCAACCAGCATTAGTCTTGAGCATGGCAGATGACAAGCTATTGAGGTCACTTGAAAGAGACTATGAACAATCAGCATTAGCCTTGAGCATGGTGTAAGGCATTCAGTTGAGGTAAGTTGAAAGAAAGTATCAGCAACGTCATTCAGCCTTGAGCATGTGTTGAGGGAGGCAATTGATGGCATCGAGAAGGGAGCATGCGCACCAGCAACCAGCATCAGCCTTCAGAAAAACCTGGTTTTCCCCCTTCTCCCATATCCCCCCGGCTTTCTTTGCTGTACAAAGGGTTTGGATGTCTCCCCTTTTCTTATATTCCCCCACTTTTCTTTGCTGTACAAAGGCTTTGGATGTCTCCCCTTTTCTTATATCCCTCCGCCTTTTTGTTTGCTGTACAAAGGCTTTGGATGTCTCCCCTTTTCTCATATACCCCCGCTTTTCTTTGATGTACAAAGGGTTTGGATGTCTCCCCATTTCTTATATCCCCCCGCTTTTCTTTGTTGTTTAAAGGGTTTGGATGTCTCCCCTTTTCTTATATCCCCCCGCTTTTCTTTGTTGTTTAAAGGGTTTGGATGTCTCCCCTTTTCTTATATTCCCCCCACTTTTCTTTTTTGTACAAAGGGTTTGGATGTCTCCCATGTCATACGCATGATCAATGACGTACGTGTACACCAACAGTGCTTTTTCGGCATAGAGGTGGCGGTACTCAGGGTCAAAGTCAACGCCATAGACGCTGCCCTCCTTGATTAGCTGATCAAGAGCCACTGGCAGATCCAAGGAGCCGCCCCCAGTCCAGTTGTTTTAGTGTGATCTTATATCAGCAGCCTGCACACATATCCAGAAAGTGTTCGTACATCAGGCATGTCATCAGCAGCTCGCAGTGAAGCCTGCAGTACAACAGGGCAGAACAGTACAGACATCAGGGCTGGAAGTGGGAACCAAATAGCCCAACTGATGTTCCACCTCCTGACAAGTGTGGCATGCTAAAGCACACTTCGCATGGCATAGTCCACATGTTGCGCATCGCATCTCGCACATTCTGTGCATTCGTATTGGACAAATTGCACAACGCGCCTTTGCAGCTGTGCACTCACGGACAAATACAAATTATCTTCTGCTGTACTTGGTCCACCCAGCCACCCACATTATGAGGACTTCTGAGAACAAATCAGAAGTAAGGTGGAAGATAGGACAGTGAAATACTATAGGGAAAGATTTCCAGTTGCTAAGCGCCTGAGCGCACCTTCTTCAGATACGTGGAGACATACACTCACATTGTTTTCTAGGAAGACCGTGCCGGTGAGAAAGGGGTCCCCGGGAGCGAGGCGGACGATGTTGCAGGGATTCACTCCCGCAAGGGCTTGCCGCCCAAGCTCGCGATCTGACTGCATTGTTCAGAGCGATTCCGCCGGACAGCCGGATCCAGAAACTTTTGAAGCATGAGGCTCCTATGCAAACAATTCCCTTGGCAAAAGCCGAAACAATGACAAATGCAAGATGGAAGAAACTCTTTGTATGGGCGCGCTGTGAAGCGTGCGCTAGGTCCTGCTGTCAGATACTGGTTATGTAGCACTTCCTAGGGTATAATGCTCTAGTGGTCCTTGGCATTGCTCTATGCCTTGTCATGAGTCCAGATCACAAGGATTCGCGGTACAACCTCGCTCAGGTAGTTCGCTCGGTTGCCCGACTACACGTCTGCGGCAGTACGGTACCGGTGTACATTCAACCCTGGATGGGTTTAAGAGTGGACCTGCGAATCAATCATGTAACACTCTTTCCGTGCACACCACGAACTGTCTCACTCTCTCATAAAAACCTCTTCCGCGCAGGTATCGCTACAGTGGTATCGGCAACAAGGCTAGTTCCTTGTCGTTCGTTTGTGGTGTGTTTCTTTTCCTTTCGGCTTTGTGATGTCTCGGCATCCCCGTTCGGGGTCTAGAGCCCGTGCACCTAGTCCAGGTCATGTCGACCCAGATCCCCCTGTAGATCCCTTTGATGAGGAGGAAGTAGATCTTACAGATGTAGATCCAAGTCGCATGATTAGGCATTTGGTAGCTATCCGAGCTCTCCCCGCGGAGGCTGTTGGGGCAGGATCTAGTGTTCCTTCGACGGCTCCACACGATGCCGCAACTCAAAACCTTCTCGATGGATTTGAGAGAGTGATTCAGCGTGCCTTGGCGCAACCTGTGGTTGTGACCCAGCCTCCGCCAACGGTCATGCCAGCACCGGCTCCTGCTCCAGCCAGTTCAGGGAAGCCATCTCTCAAATTCCCTGACCCACCTGTGTTCGAGGGAGATGCTATGAAGTTAGATCCCTGGGTGATGCAGTGTGAGATGTATCTGAGAGCATATGGGGTAGATCTTGGTTCTACTCGTGCAGTGGAGGTCGCATCGATGTTTTTGCGTGGGAAGGCTCTTGACTGGTGGACTGGGCACTTTAATTTGATTGCCTCAGGGAGTTTATCAGCCTTTGGATCGTGGAGTGATTTTGTGTCAGCCTTGACAGTGGCTTTTAGACCTGTAGAGCTGCACAAAAGGCACCTGGAGCAGCTGCTGCATGTTTCGCAGGGCAAACATGACATGAGGACATATGTTGCCACGTTTAATGCGCTTAGAGCAAAGGTCCCTAATGCCGTTTCTGAGGATACTCTGTGTCACTTGTTTTTGCAGGGCTGCAGGGCTGATTTGCAAAAACCGATTTCTCTTCAGTATCCAAAGACTCTTGCAGACCATTTGAAGCACGCCGTGACAATTTCTGATATCCCCAGTCATTCCAGAACGCCGCACCATACCCCAAAAGGCCAAACTGACTCCAAGAGCGCTGGTGCGACAAAACCAGTTGCGCAGACGTGCACGCATTGTGGGAAGGTTGGGCACAGTGTTGACCATTGCTACCAACTGCACCCTGAGCTCAAGCGGGACCGTAACAAGTCAAAGACAACTTGAGTTCTTCTTCTTTCGTGGTTTTCAGCAGTGTGAGCCCTGATTTCAGATGATTTTCACCTGTTCTGCAGTCCAGTATGGGATCCCTGTATTGCATAACGTTTAGAATCTCCAGGACTTCTTCTCTAGCTGTTGCCATAGTTTCATGACCCATTACGTGGATGGGCATGGTGTATGTAGAAAGTTTCAGACATCACCCCCTGACAGTGACTTGGCCAGTCCTGATGTTCAGTTTAAGAGTGATGCATCTTCCTCTTTTCGTGCAAGTACTTCTCATGTTGTATTGTTTTGTCAGAGTAGTGACAGAGCGTCTGCTGTCAGCCAACTGATAACCCAATTGCTACCAGGTACTAGATTGACTGTGCTTTCTTGCCTAAGTGATTGTGGACAGGTGTTGGAAGGGACTACTGTACAGCAATCTCATGATGTCTTGCTTTCGGGCCCTGTTTTGACTGCACTGGGTATTACTTCCACCGTTCAGGATCCGCCCCACTTCTGTTCATCAGGCTTGCCCTTGTTTCGTTGCTTTGTGCAGACTGGTTTGCTTAGTGTGAAGGAGAGACCCCTGCCAGCAACCTCTTTTGACTCTTTTGTTCAGCTAAACACTAGTCAGATTGTGAACGGTCTTGACCTTTCTTCTACTTGTGTTGAATTTGAGGGAATTCTTGCTGGTAGGCCTGTCAGGATTTTGTTAGACAGTGGGGCCTCTGCAAACTTTATTGATGATAAACTTGTGCAGGAGCTTGCCCTTCCCACTGTTCCTTTAAGTTCACATGTTACTGTAAGAGTGGCTGATGGTAGGACTTCTGTAGTAGGACATAGTGTGTTAACTGACCTGACTGTGGGAACTTTGGGTTTTGGAGTCACCCGCCTTCCCACTGAGTTGACCTACTATGATCTTGTCTTAGGCAAACCTCGGTTGACTGTTTTTAACCCAATTGTGAATTGGAAATTGAATGCTGTTTCTTTGGTTCATGCTAATAAAACACATGTACTTCTGGGCTGTCAGAGGTCAGGCATGCCTGGGTATGTGGTCTCCTCCATGGAAGTGGAAGAGATGGTGAAGTTGGGTGAATCAGTGTACATTATTCAACTTAATGCAGTGACTGACAATGTTTCAGATACTAATGCATATGACGTGCCAGAGTTGGAGCGGCTTTTACAGGAATTTAAAGATGTCCTTTCAAGACTGCCTCAGGGCCTGCCTCCTTCTCGTGCTGGTGATCATCATATTAGATTGGAGCCGGACGCAACTCCTCCAGCCTCCCACATTTATCCATTGTCTGGAGCTCAGCTTGCTGAGCTACGTGCACAGTTGCAGGAGCTCCTTGAGAGGGGATTCATCCGCCCATCAACTTCTCCTTTTGGTGCACCCATTCTCTTTGTCCCAAAGAAGGATGGTGGTTGGCGTTTGTGTATTGACTACAGAGCCTTGAATAGGATTACAGTGAGAAATCAACACCCTTTACCTAGGATTGATGAAATGTTTAAGCAACTGCATGGTAGTTCTCACTTTTCTAAGCTTGATCTTGCTTCTGGCTATCATCAGATTAAGATGCATGATGACAGCATTGAGAAAACAGCATTTAAAACCAGATATGGCCACTATGAGTTCACAGTGATGCGTTTCGGTCTTACTAACGCTCCTGCTACATTCCAATCTGTTACAAATACTATCCTGGCTCCCTTTCTGGATAGGCTTGTGTTGGTTTACCTGGATGACATCCTGATTTACTCTAAATCTGTTGAAGAACACATGGAGCACTTACTTACTATCCTGACAGTGCTGAGGGAGCATAAATTCTACTGTAAAAGATCTAAATGTGAGTTTGTTTCTAAGCATGTGGAATACTTGGGACACTTGTTGAAACCCCAAGGGATTATGGTGGATCCAAGGAAGGTTGCACCCATCCGGGACTGGCCCACTCCCTTGAATGTGTCGCAGTTGAGAGGTTTCCTAGGCTTAACACAATATTATGACACATTTATGGATCATTTTGCAGATGTTGCATTTCCCCTTACTGAATTATTGAAGAAGGATGTGCCTTGGACTTGGGAGGGACCTCAAATCCAAGCCTTCATTGCATTGAAGGATCTTGTTTCTTCCCCTCCATGTTTGTTAATGCCAGATTTAGACAAACCTTTTGTGATACATGTAGATGCCTCGGGCTTTGCTGTGGGTGCTGTTTTGCAGCAGGATCAAGGACAGGGACTGCAGCCCGTTGCCTTCGAGTCCAGGAAACTCCAGCCCCCTGAGAGGAAATTAGCCCTTATGATATAGAGTTACTTGCTCTTGTGCATGCTTTGTTGAATGGAAGCATTTGCTGTTGGGTGCTAAATTTACTGTTCACACTGACCAGCAGGCTTTAGAGTATTTATTGACTGCTTCTGTTAGGACTTGTAGACAAATACTTTAAAGCCTGCTGGTCAGTGTGAACAGTAAATTTAGCACCCAACAGCAAGATGTATGAGGTAGTGTGCATGGAGTTTTGGTGGCCACGTCTCAGCTCATCAGTCAGGGACTTTGCAGGTCTTGTGACACCTGCCAGGGCACTGAAGGACTGGAGCCGTACCTTATGGCTTGCTTCAGCCACTGCCCATTCCGGATGGACCTTGGCAGAGCGTCTCCCTTGATTTAGTGACTGATTTACCTGTCTGCTGTGGTTTGATTGTATTGTGGTATTTGTTGATAGGTTCTCTAAGTTGTGTTCTTAGCTGCATGCATGAAGACCATCACTGCACCTCAATTTGCACAACTGTTTATTGACAGGATCTTTGTTAGGTTTGGTATGCCTACATCATGTTAGTGATAGGATCCTCGGTTCACTAGTCACTTCTGGAAGCCTTTGTAAAATATTGGGTACTGAGATTGCTATGTCTACTGCTTACAATCCTCAGACTGACGGGCAGACAGAGAGGATGAATCGACCATGAACATGTAAGAGGTTGTGGAGCCGAACAGGACTGGCAAGCATTGGATTCGCTTATAAATCTCTCCAACTTCCACTGCAGACTTCTTCCTGAATCACGGCTCATCCCTTACTCCCTTCTTTTTCCCACTCTGCAACCTGCTGTTCTGAAGGGAGGGCAGTGTAAAAAGTCAGCATTGTGACGAAGCAGGTTTTGCAGAGAAAGGACGGAACCTTAAGGGGGACAGGTGTGTTGGTGCAAGGAAAACCCATGCTAGTTACAAGAGGCCTTTACT
>KV908671.1:130000-141804 GCA_002005505.1 Botryococcus braunii | reverse complement strand
CTGGCTGGGTTTCGCTCAGTTCTACTCCCTGGGGCTCCAGCCGGGGCGGTAGGGAGTTGGGTTTGCGTGGGCTGGGCCAAGGGGAGGATGGGAGGGAGCTCTCTCTCTCTCTCTCTTTTTTCTTTTTCTTCTCTTCTCTCTTTTTTTTTTTTTTTTTTTTTTTTCTCTTCTCTCTCTCTCTCTCTCTCTCTCTCTCTGGTGTTGTGTGGTAGGGTTGCGCTGGTTTCGCACTCCCAGGGGAAAGCCTGGGGGGGGAGGGCGGGGGAGGGGGAGGAAGGGAGAGCGCGGGCATAAGGTGATATATCAGACAAGCTGGGGTTAAGCGTCTCACGGCCAGGGCCATGAGGCCATGAATTAGACGTACTGGGTGCTAGGGTGCCTTTTGTGCTCTTCCTAACGCACTCTCTCCGTCCCTGCCCCCCCCTCTCTCTCTCGCTCCCCCCCCCTCTCTCTTGCTCTTTCTCCCTCTTCCTCTCTCTCCCCCCTCTCTCACGCACGCACGCGCGCGCTCTCTCCTTTCAGGGGGAGAAAAAGGGGCGGGGGGGCTTTGATGCCGAGGGAGATGTGCGGGGCATGCGTCGTGAGACAGCCAAGGGGCTTGCCTTGTATAGTGGTAGTGAGGTGAGGTGAGCAAGGGCACAGGCTGTAAGGCCGCGGAGGTGCATTTTGAAGGGGGTTGGGACTTGGGAATTATTTCGGTGTTGCAGGAGGATCTCTGCCCGGCGTCCATCAGCCCTGGGCAATGTCAGATTGGAATTGGGACCCCTTCTCCATGACGGCAACAACCCGCACGGACGGCCCAGACGCGCGGGCATCCAAGCGGGCAAACATCGGCGCCCTAGCGCAGGGCAGCATTAGGATGAGCGGGGTCACTCGCTCCAACACTGGCACAGGCTCGCAGTCGAATATGCTGGGTGCGCTCTGCTTTCAAGAGCCGGTTTTGGTGTAGTGTTCATGTCCATGTTGCGTTGGGGCTGCCCCTGACGGGAGTTGGGAAGAAAACCGAAGGGAAGCGAAGGGATGGATGGAGGAAAGAGAGCAGAAAGTCATAGGGGGCTGGGGGGGGGGGGGGGGGCATCGGGGACTTCGATGGTGGTTCTGCTGGTTGATTGGTGGAAGAGGCACATGCTTTTGGGTGGCCTTGTGGAGGGGCTCAAGGGGACCACAGGCAGACATCTTTTGGGATGGGAAAAAAGTGTGGGTGCCTATCCCAGGTGTACCGGGATAAACACCATACGAGTGTGTTGGATGGGGAAAAATGTGGGTGCTTCCCCATCTTTTGGGATTGGGGTTGCAAGCGGTACACTTGTGGCTTACTGCAAGCGGTACACTTGTGGCTTACTGCAAGCAGTACACCTGTGCGATGGCTTCGAGGAGAACACTTGAGGGATGGCTGTCAAGCAGCAATTCTGTATTGATTTCAAGCAATGTTGTAATGGGGAAAAATCGCCCTGTTGCAATGTATTTCCCTTGCAATGTTGTTGGCGGGGCTGCAATCGGCACCCTTGTGGGATAATGGGTACAAAGGTGGGATAATTGCAGGCAGTACACTCAAGGGGTGATTGCAAGCGGTACCAGTGTTACATCGTTGATATGACTTGGAAGTGGCCCATGACCGGGATGACTGCTGGCTGACTGCCAGTGGCAGGTACATCGTGGGATGATTGCCGGCAGTACATTAATGGGATGATTGCAGTCAGTGCATCTGTGGGATCTTCCTTTGTCCTTGGAGTGTGGGAATTACACAGTTATGGCACAATTTTGAACTTTTATACTCTGATGTCGTGGCATGGGGCGGGTCAACTGTACAGACTCGAAGGGGCAGGTGTGGAAAGAGCTGCTCAGCGGGGACTTCAACAAGAACCATAGCGCTAGCGAGCGGGCCAGCGGGCGCTCCGACCCCAGCCTGCCAGATGTGAGGCATCCCCTCTCTTTTCTTGAGTTGGCAGGCGTTCCCTGCTCCCCCCCCCTCCCCCCGTTTCAGGAATCCTCCTGCTGATGGAGTTCTCATCTTGCAGAAGTTGCGTCACCATTTTCCCTCCGGTCTCCCCCCCCCTCTCTCTCTCTCTCTCTCTCTCTCTCTCTCTCTCTCTCTCACACACACACACACACACACACACACACACACACACACACACACACACACACACACACACACACACACACGCACGCACGCACGCGCACACACACACACACACGCACAGAGACAAAGAGGGGGGGGGAGAGGGTGTGTGTGTGTGTGTGTGAATGTGTGTGTGTGTGTGTGTGTGTGTGTGTGTGTGTGTGTGTGAGAGAGAGAGAGAGAGAGAGAGTGTGTGTGTGTGTGAGTGTGTGTGTGTGAGTCTGAGTGTGTGTGTGTGTGTGCGCGCGCGCTCACACGCACAGAGAGAGAGGGGGGGGAAAGAGAGGGAGGGAGAGAGAGAGAGAGAGAGAGAGAGAGAGAGAGAGAGAGAGAGAGAGAGAGAGAGAGAGAGAGAGAGAGAGAGAGAGAGGGGTGTGTGTGTGTGTGTGTGTGTGTGTGTGTGTGTGTGTGTGTGTGTGTGTGTGTGTGTGTGTGTGTGTGTGTGTGTGTTGGATTCATTATTACTTTCTAGCACGGCTATCTCACTTTTTCTATGAACATAATCTTTGGTGTGTTTGGTGTTTTTTGATGCCCCTTCTCTACTCCTCGAGGAGGAACCTGCCTTGTCGCAGAGGCAGGGGGAGGTGGCACGGAGTGAGGACAGGTGGGAGCAGAGGGAGGTGACAAGGATTGTGGAGGGGTAGGAGGAAGTGGGAAGTAGCATGGAGTGTTTAGGGCCGAGTAAGGATGGAGTGTGCAGATGTAGGAGGCAGTGGGAAGTAGCAGGGTTGTTAGGAGGGGTAAGAGGAAGTGGGAGGTGACAGGGAGTGTGGAGAGGTAGGAGGCGGTGGGAAGTAAGATGGAGTGTGGAGGTGTAGGAGGACTCGCAGGAGCGGACTGGCCTGGAGGAGTCCCAGGAGCTCTCAGCTGGAAGGTTGCTGGGCTCTCTTTCAAACATGGTCTGCCAGGTAATGCCAGCACTGCCAAAAGCAGCCCCAGTGCGGAAATGATGGGTAATATAAACTATGAAATTCTGTTAATAAAATATGAAGTAATGGGTAATATAAAACATAGAACTGTGTTAATAGAATGTGAAATATTGGGTTGAAAAAGTGTTGTCTTCTGGTGTTTGGGTGTTCCTAATTCCCTTACAGGCTCTTCAAAGCTAAATCTCTGTAAGATTCTCTTGGCGTACTGCAAGTCGTTCAAATAGTGCTTGAAGTACAAGGCTCTCTCGAACTCCCCTGGCATGCTGCAACTGTTTGATTACTGTTTGACAAATGCGCTCTCATGCAACGCAATTGCGCTTGCTCACGCTCTTGGGACATATTTTGGTCTGCTCTTCCCTTTGGAGTTCTCTCCGAAGGTAACTGGGTGCTGGCTCTTTGCTGCCCTCCCTGCCCCCACATGCCATGGCAGCTCTCCATCCATATGTCTCACACTCTTGTCTCTTTCGAGCCGCCCCCCCCCCCGTCCTCCCATATTCTGTTTCTTCCCCTCTCCGGGCTCCTTCTTTTTGGCCCTCCTGTCCCGTTGGACTCCCTGCGCCTTCCTTTTCTCTCCCCTACATGGACATTCTTCTTGTTGAGTTTTGGCATTTGGCCTTGCGTCATATCTGGCTTAAGCACATGCGCACCTATCAAACGTACATCTTCTTCCTCTTATTTCTCCCTGTCTCTCCGTGTCAGTCCAGTTTTACATCGTCAACACACTCCCCAGAACAATTGTGTTTGGGGGGGGGGGGGGGGGATCAGTCTTTCACCTCTATCCTATACCCCGTTTCCAGCCCTAATTGCTGCGACCTTCATATGCTTCTCAGAACACTACACTGTCTAGGCCTCAGTCTCTTTTTTGTATCCTGTATCCCGTTTCCAGCTCTCAACCTATCCTGTACCCGGTTTCCAGCCAAAGCCGCTGGAACCTTTGCGTACTCTTCAGATTACCTTGTTTATAGGGGCTTCCGTCACTTATTTGCATCTTATGCCCCGTTTCCAGCCCTTAACCTATCCCGTACCTCGTTTTCTGCCTGAGATGCTGGAACCTTTGTGTAGGCTTCAGATTACCATATTTCTAGGGGCTTCTGTCCCTTACCTGGATTCTGAGCCCTGTTTCCAGCCCTCGACGCAGGAACCTTTACGTACTCCTCACGAGGACCATACATGTTTGGGCCTCAGTCTCTTGTGCATCTGTACCTTGTGTCCAGCCTCAGTCGCTTGTGCATCTGTACCTCGTGTCCAGCCTCAGTCTCTTGCGCATCTGTACCTCGTGTCCAGCCTCAGCACTGGGATTCTCACGCACTCCTTTTTGGCCCTCGGTCTCTTACCTGCATCCTAAGCCGCGTTTACCGCCCTTGACGCTGGAACTTTTACGCACTCCTCACAACATCATGTTGTTTTGGGCCTCAGTCTTTTACCTCCATCCTAAGCCGCATGTTCTTTTGGGCCTTAGTCTCTTTCCTGTGTCCTACACCTTGTTTGCAGCCCTTGACGCTGGAACCTTTCAATACTCAGAACATCATATTAGTTTGGGCCTCAGTCTCTTACCTGCATTAAAGCCCCCACTTCCAGCCCTCCTCTCTCTCTCTCTCTCTCTCTCTCTCTCTCTCTTCTCTCTCTTCTCTTCTCTCTCTCTCTCTCTCTCTCTCTCTCTCTCTCTCTCTCTCTCTCTCTCTCTCTCTCTCTCTCTCCCCCCCCCCTTTCTCCCCCCCTCTCTCTCTCCCCCCTCTTTCCCTCTCCCCAAGAAGCTCAGATTGGCTGTAGGTGAAGGACTGCGGCGGAGCTTGGCCCCGCTGACGATGTACCATCAGCGCAGCCGCATCTGCGAGGTACATCTCAAGCTGCCGAGCTTTATGCGGGCGGGGAAGCAGCAGCGCTTCTGCCAGCAGTGCGGGCGCTGCCACGAGCTGGCCGCCTTTGAGGGCACCAAGCGCAGCTGCCGGGTCCAGCTCAACAAGCACAATGCTCGGTCTGACCCCCCCCCCCACGTTTTTTTTGCGGTGTTCCCTTGGGCCATGCGCCCAACAAGCACAATGCTCGGTCTGAACCCCCCCCCCCCTTTTTTTGCGGTGTTCCCTTGGGCCATGCGTCCAACAAGCACAATGCTCGGTCTGACTCCCCCCCCCCCCCTTCTTTTTTGCGTGTCCCCTTGGTCCATGCGCCCAACAAGCACAATGCTCGGTCTGACCCCCCCTTTTATTTTGGGGTGGCCCCTTGGTTTTCAAGACTTAGGTTTGCGGAATTATAGAGACTTTTAACAATTATGCATGATCGAGGACTTAATTATTTGTAATCTCGTTTTCTTGCGGTGTCCGTGCGCCCAAGAAGCACAATGCTTGGTCTGGCCCGCTTTTTGTGATGGCCGAAAGGGACCCCCTGTTCCGTGTCCCTTGTCCCTTTTGGCCGTGCGCTCTGTTCCTTGCCTCTGGGTTGAGATGATGCAGCTGTGTGGGCGTGTTCTGGATGCTATCTGTGGGGTGGGCGGGTGAGGCCTGCGGTAGATAGTGCAGAGAGTGCACGGGGGCATCAGAAAGGGGGAGAGGAGGTGGAAGGAGGCGAGGGGGGGGGCGAGAGAGGGAGGGGGGAGAGAGAAGGGGGAGGGCGTGAGCGAGCGCGCGTAAGATAGTTCACACACACACATGCAAGGGCCGCAGACATGCTCGCAATGTGACGCCCCCCCCCCCCCAAAACACCCCACACACACACACACACACACACACACACACACACACACACACACCTTCATTCACGCACAAGCGCACGCTCGCAAACATATACATGCGCGCATGTGCACACACGCAACAATTGTTGAATAAAAGGGGACTAATGATTTTTTTTGGGCGGAATTTCAAGGATGGGACGTATTGAAGCCCTGTGGGGGGGGGGGGTGGGGTGGGGTTGCCCTGCTTGAAGCTGCTCCCTTAGCAAAGGCAGCAGTGGAAGTGATGCGATACCTTATTTAAGGAAAGGGGGGGAGCATGTGGAATGTTGGCAAACCTTGATGAGGGAATGATGCAAATTGTTGGTTAAACAGACGGGAGAATTGATGGAAGTTGTTAGTGAAATACAGGAGAAACTGCGCAGAGTACTGGCAGAAGAGGCGGGGGAAGGGATGCGGACTGTGAGTAGAGGAGGCGGGGGAAATGATGTGGAAAACCAGTGGAAGAGAGCAGAAGAGTGGAACCAACGGGTTTAACTTTGGAACTTGAGGAAGCAAAACTTGGAACATATGTGTCATTCACAAAAGGTATGTGGCAGGACCAACACACTGTATGTGGCAGGGCTTTATGGGGAAAAGGGGGGTGCAGGCGCCGGCGGCAAAAGGAGAAGCAGGAGCGTGTGAAGGAGGGACAAGGCACGGGGGCCGGAGCGGGGGGGGCATGTCCTCCCGGACAGTGGTACCCTTGGGCCTGGAGAGTCCCCTGGGGACCGGGGCCGCCAGCAGTGAAGGCATGGGGGCTCACTCCATCCTGAACTCAACCACGGAGTCGGCGGAGGCTGTTTCTGAAAAAGCCAGCCCCCTACCCCTTACCTCCAGCTCGCATGGCCCCAGCCTCCTCGGAAACTTCCAGGGCCTGCCCGCGCTCCCGCTGGAGATGGAGGTACAATGCAATGCCCCTCTCTCTCTCTCTCTCTCTCTCTCTCTCTCTCTCTCTCTCTCTCTCTCTCTCTCCTCTCTCCTCTCTCTCTCTCTCTCTCTCTCTCTCTCTCTCTCTCTCTCTCTCCCCCCCCCCCCCTCCCTCCCTCCCTCCCTCCCCCCCCCCCTCTCTCTCTCTCTGTCTGTGTGTGTGTGTGTGTGTGTGTGTGTGTGTGTGTGTGTGTGTGTCCCTTTGACACTTGCCCAAGACACCTTGATATAAGGGTGAATATGATTTGGGAAACTCCTGACCAGTCCGCACGATTTCTCCTGTTCGCCACAGCCACTCGCTGTGGATTACTTGGTTTTCTAGATTTTGTTTGATTTTTTTAAGCCATACTCAAATCGGGTTTTATCTACATAAGCTAAACCCGGGGATGTATCATTAGCAGTATTCATGCCTTCATTCCCCTGTCCATGACCCAAGGGATTTCCCTCCCTTCCGAGCCCTGTCAGCACAGCCCACCACACTTCCGCGCTGCACCCCTGGCACACCCCCCCCCCCCGGGGGCACCCCCAGCACACTCCAGGCTGGGACAAAAGTTTCTTCCTCTTATTCACAGATTCCCTATTTTGGCTTTCCTATCCCACACTCCTTTCTCATCCCTCGCTCGTTCTTCCCTATAGCAAGCCCTGCAGCTTCCCTTTCCCTCGGTCCCCAGCATTTTTCTGGAGACCCGGAGACTCCCTTCGGTCCCTTTAAAGCCGCCTTTGCAGGTCACACACGTAACACACACACACACACACACACACACACACACACACACACACACACACACACACACACACACACACACACAGGCACGCACGCAAGAGAGGTGGGGAGGGGGAAGAGAGAGGGGGCGGGGAGGGAGAGCATGCGTGGAAAAAATATGAGTGCCTGAGCCATCGGGATTGGACGGGAGCGCAGAAGTTCCTGACCTCTCCACGTCCTCGATTCCCAGCAGCGCGCCTGCCCAGCATCACAGACCTGCTGACCGTCCCGCTTCCCGAGCCAGCGCAGCCTGAAGAGCTATCGCAGTTCGACTTGTACCGCAAGGTACCTGTGGGGACCGGCAACCGTGCAACAGGCACCCCGTCGCAGTCTCTGCTCAAGCATGTTGGCCAAGACATGGGCCCAGCTGGGCTCGGCCCCCGCCCCGGTACCATTATGGGAGAGGTGCGCTTGTGCTTCCCTTCCCTTCCCCGCGGTCTCCTCCCGCCTGTCTCATGAGGGGTACGCTGTCGCTCGAAGTTTTTTCCACTTGAGGTTTTGCTGCGTCCCCCTCCCTTTCGCCCTCTCCTGCCTGTCTGTGAGAGGTGGGCTGTTGCTCTCTCCCTCTCCTTCTCGCCTTCTCCCGCCTGTCTGTGAAAGGTGGGCTGTTGCTCTCTCGTCCCCCTTTCTCTTACCGTCATCTGCTTGTCTGGGAGGGGTTGGCTGTTGCTCTCTCTCCCTCCCTCTCTCTCCCCCTCCTGTCTGTGATTGATTGTCCTCTCTCCCTCCCTCTCGCCCTCTCCTGCCAGACTGTGATAGGTTGGCTGCTGCTCTCTCTCCCTCCCTGTCGCCCTCTCCCTCCTGTCTGTGAGAGATTGGCTGTTGCTCTCTCCCTCTCCTTCTCGCCCTCTCACGCCTGTCTGTGGGATGTTTGCTGTTCCTCCCTCCCTCTTTCTCTCGCGGCCATCCGCTTGTCTGTGAGAGGTGGACTGTTGCTCTGTCCCCCTCCCTCTGGCCCTCTCCGGCCTGTCTGTGAGAGGTTGGCTGTTCCTCCCTCCCCCTTTCTCTCGCCGCCATCTGCTTGTCTGTGAGGCGTGGGCTCTTGCTCTCTCCCCGTACCCTCCCCTTCTCCCGCTCCCGCTTCTTTGTCTGCAAGCCTATCGCAACTTTTGGGAAAATGCTGAACTAACAGCACCCATGCATACAAACTGCTTTCGTGCAGATGCACAACATGCACACGCATGCATGCGCGGCTCTCTCTCTCTCTCTCTCTCTCTCTCTCTCTCTCTCTCTCTCTCTCTCTCTCTCTCTCTCTCTCTCTCTCCCTCCCTCTCTCTCTCTCTCTCTCTCTCTCTCTCTCTCTCTCTCTCTCTCTCTCTCTCTCTCTCTCTCTCTCCCCCCCCCCCTCTCTCGCTCTCTCACACACACACACATACACACACACGCACGTGCGCACACGCACGCACGCACGCACGCGCGCACGCACGCACACACACACACACACACACACACACACACAAACATGCACACACAGACTCCGCACAGACATGCAGGCTTGCTGGCCAGCCACTCAAAGGCGGTAACCTGGAGGGCCTGGGAGTGGTGGTGGTGGGGGGGAGGGGGGGGGGGACAAGGAGATGGGATCTGACAAGCACGTCTTGTATTTGGTACAAGGGGTACACAAAAGCCAGAACCAAAATCTAAACGAAGAAATCAGGAACCAAGGAAAGAAAGATTGAAGGCAAGAAGAAAAGAAAGAGCGAGAGAAAATACAGGCAAGTGAAAGGCAACTGAAACGGGCTTTTTGGGGGGGGCGGGGGGGGAACCTGAGTTGGAATGGGAATCCGCACGAGGGTTACACTAAAACCCAAACCGACACAAACAGACAAGCTACCAAACGAACAATTGAAAGCGGGAGAAGGCAAGTGAAGCAGGGTTTTGGGGAATTGCAGACGACCTTTGAAGTGGCGAAGCGGCTTATGTCAAATCGCAGTAGTTACAACCAGAATGTGACACCAACACTTGAGCCCATCCAGCGTTCCGCTTCTGGGCAGGACATGTGGGGGCCAGCCCCTTCTGGGTACCTGTCAGAGCACAAGAACCTGCGCATCTGGTTCAAGCTGTTCAATGTGTCGCCTGCGGACCTGCCTGCTGGTTTGCGGGAGCAGATCTTCTCTTGGCTTACTCATGCCCCTGTTGGTGTTACAGGTGTGCGATGTGGCCCCCCTGTCATGCCCGGCATGAAAGCTAGTGCTGATGTTGTTGCTTGTGTGTGTGTGTGTGTGTGTGTGTCTGTGTGTGTGTGTGTGTGTGTGTGTGTGTGTGTGTGTGTGTGTGTATGGCGGTGGCCGATGTGCATGTGTGTGCGTGCATGTGTTGATCACTGCGATTTTGATCATCACAAGCAGCAGATTTAGCAGGGTGCACCATTTTCTGAGTGTTTTCCGGGCTAGCCAGATAGACGTTCCAAGTTTTACTAATCATCATGGTTTACCTTATCTATGTCTCCATGAGATTAGGAGGAAAGGGAGGCTAGAGGGAGAGGCTATTTGTGAGAAGGCTGTGTGGATGCGAGCTCTAGCATTGTCATCAAGAGGACAAAATGTCGTGGGCTTACGCTGGAAATGTTGCTTGTTTCGGATATCGCCGGTGGGGCAGCACACGCTGAATTCTTGCCAAGGTTCAAGTTTGACACACATGGAGTTGTTGCAGGCTTACGCTGAAAAGTCTGCCAGAGGTTCAGCTTGAGAGAGGTGGGGTTGTTGCAGACTTCCGCAAAATATTCTGCCCAAGGTTCAGTTTGTGACAAGTGGGGTTGTTGCAGACCTACGCAAAACATTCTGCCCAAAGTTCAGTTTGAGACAAGTGGGGTTGTTGCAGGCTACTTGAAGGAGGGCTGCGTTCACCTGACAGTGGACATGTGGGTGAACGCTGCAACACACCAGGAGTCTAATGAGAAGGGCATCCGCAGTCTTGCTGAGTACTTAACTGCTCAGCCCGATGCCGTCTGGCAAGAAGGGCAGCTTCTTATCAGCATCAATAACCAGATCGCCTATGTCAAGGTTTGTCCCTTTGCACAATTCTCAAAGCTTGGTGTGGCTAGGAGGGCAGGTTCTCCCTCAAATGCAGCTGTGGCAGGCTGACACTTCTTTCACACACACACACACACACACACACACACACACACACACACACACACACACACACACACACACACACACACACACACACACACACACACACACACACACACACACACACACACACGCGCGCGCGCGCACGCACGCGAGAGGTAGAGAGAGAGGGGGGGGGTTTGAAGGGGGGAGAGAGGCCAGGTGGAGGGTGGGAGATAAAGAAAGGGGTGGGGAGAGAGCGAGGGACTGAGGGAGACAGGGACAAGGAGGAGAGGGGGGGGAGAGAGGGAGGGAGAGAGAGAGAGAGAGAGAGAGAGAGAGAGAGAGAGAGAGAGAGAGAGAGAGAGAGAGAGAGAGAGAGAGAGAGAGGAGAGAGAGAGAGAGAGAGAGAGAGAGAGAGAGAGGGGGGGGAGGGAGAGAGAGAGGGGGGGGGAGAGGGGGATGGATGAGGGGCATGCGAACAACTGGGTGCTGAGGCATTACACACGACATCGGGTAATTCCATGCTTGTGTTCCTCCCATCTTGCTCCCGTCCAGAGGAGTTCCGGTCTCCCCAACACCCCCCAACAAACTCACGAGATATATCCCCCCCCCCCCCCCCCCCAACAAACACCCTCCAACAAACTCAGTAAATATATGCCCCCCCCCCCCTCCCCAACACCCTCCAACAAACTCACTAGATACATGTCCCCCCCCCCCCCCCAAAAAAAAAAAACACCCTCCAACAAACTCACTAGGTACAAGTCCCCCCCCCCCCCCAACACCCTCCAACAAGCTCACTAAATACATGTCTCACTTTTACCTTCAAACTCATATTCTGGGGGTTGGCAGGATGGGGGCGTTCTGGCGATCTTCGAGGGGCATGACAAGGAGCCCCCACCGCCCAGCATGCCCCCCCTGCCCGTCATACAGGAGCTGCAACCGCGCATGGTGGTTGGATCGACCTCCTACTGCACGCGCTTCGATGTGATTGGCCACCACATCCTGTGTGGAGAGGGGCAGGTGCTCGTGCGCTTCCGCGGTCGCTATGTTGAAACCAAGGTGGGCCCCTTCAGGGCTGCGTGTGTACGTGATGTGATCCGCTTTCCCCAAAGCAAATTTTAAAAAAAGCTGGGCTCTTGGCTGGCTGGCTGGGGGAAATTTTTCAGGAAGCTGGGCTCTTTGGCTGGCTGGCCGGGGGAAGTTTCTAACTTTACAGGAAGCTGGGCTCTTGGCTGGCTGGCCAGGGGAAATTTTCTATCCCCCAGGGATTCCGGAGTCCCTCAGGAATTTGGTAAACCCC
>KV908671.1:90000-127500 GCA_002005505.1 Botryococcus braunii | reverse complement strand
AGCCTGGTTCAATACAGCTGCAGGTGCGTTCCGGCCCTTCCAGGCCCCCCCCTGGGCTCGGAAGAGGCCCTCTTTGTCCCTGTGTGCTTAAGCACGCCCCCGTGGGCTCCTTCTATCCCAACTTGGATGCAGGTTGACGTCCTTGTGCTTGTTGGGTGCTGCAGCAGGTACGATATGGCATCCCGTTTTTTTTGGGGTGGGGGGGGGGCCCTTCAATGTATTGAAGACCCTCTTGTGGGGCTTAATTGCCTTTACGACCCTCTTCCAATCGGGAGGTTCTTGTGTGTGAGATTCAATCAGGGGTGTTGATAGTGTGAAATGTGCTGTCCTGTCTGTGGTACTTTTATTGGGGTGGGGTCCCTCGAGATGGGTTTCCGGTTACCCTTCTTTGGTGTGGCGTCGCTGGAGGTTAGGCCCTGGTCACCCATCCTTACGGTGGCGTCCCTGGAGGTTAGGCCCTGGTCACCCATCCTTACGGTGGCGTCCCTGGAGGTTAGGCCCGGGTCACCCATCCTTACGGTGGCGTCCCTGGAGGTTAGGCCCTGGTCACCCATCCTTGCGGTGGCGTCCCTGGAGGTTAGGCCCTGGTCACCGATCTTTACAGTGGAATTCGCCACTTCCCTGGAAGGTAGGGCCCCGGTCACCCATCTTTATGGTGGCATCCCTAGAAGTAGGTCCCCATTACAGGTTATCTTGCTCGGGGTGGCGCTCCTAGAGGTAGACCCCTCCAGTGCTACTGATGCTCTTTTTTTGGCACTCCCCCTTCTCCCTCCGTCCTCGCCCCTCTCTCCCTCCCCCCGCCCCCCCCCCTCTCTCTCTCTCTCTCTCTCTCTCTGTGTGTGTGTGTGTGTGTGTGTGTGTGTGTGTGTGTGTGTGTGTGTGTGTGTGTGTCTCTCTGTCTCCCGTTCCCCACCTGTGTCACCGTATTTGTGTTTTCAAAGGTGTGTGTGGTAAGGGCTTATTCACCCCCCCCTTCTCTCTCTCTCTCCCTGCCCTCACACAACACCACCAGGCACCAAAAAACGCATCTCTGCGTTTTGAGGTTAAAGATGCTCTCGCGGGGGGTCTTCCGAGCCTTTTGGGGGGGGGGGGGGGCTAATTCAGTAAAGTTTCGTCCACATAGTTTCATGACGCAGTCTGCGCTTCTATCTTTCTCCACTCCTACCCACTTCGCGCCTCGCATTGACACCACTGCGCAGAGAAACAATGGATCTGTGTGCTCTGGTGAGGATGTTCTCAAGGTTGGACGCACTCCGCTTGGGGGGGGGGGGGCGTTGCCAGGTGGTGCTCAGTGAGCAGTGGTCACACATTTCTGCTCATGCATTTTTGTGGGAGTTGATGCAGATGACGGGATGACGCCAGCTGGCTTCACTTCTCAGTTGGGGATGCATCACCTCAATATTAAAATGACGAAGCTGACGTCCCTCATTCGTTCTGTTTCGGTGCACGATCGTGCCGAAGGTCAAGTGGTCCCCGTGGAGACCTGCTTCTGCGGGGAGTTCCGCGAGCAATCCGCTGCGGGATCAGGTGGGAAGAGGCCCGTCTCTCAGCTAATCAGCAGGGGACAGACGTTCTTTATATGCAGAAATGTTTCATCTTTTTACGAGAAACGTTTTTTGGAATGGAATTATGGTTTTGCCATGTTTTTAGAATAGAGAAGAATTGTTAGGGAACAAGCTGACTCACCAGCTTACGCGGGCAAGCACAAGATTGCAGAACTGAGAGTTTGCTGGTCGGGCCCGCCCAGGATACTGCCATAGGACCCAACTTTCCCACCATAAGTTCTCCATGATTGTTTCAGTCTGGCGCTCTCCCTGCCCCTCCTGCGCATCCTTCCCCTCCCAACTTCTCTACGGTAGGCTGTTTTTGGCCGCGATCGCACGCACCCTTACATGCAAGCGCACAAACACCCACATGCATACACACATACACACGGGCGCGCGCGTGCACGCACGCAGGCACCCGCACGCGCCCTCACACACATGCACACATGCACGCTCGCGCGCACACACACACACACACACACACACATGCACGCGCGCGCACACACACACACACACACACATGCACCTATGCACACGCACAGACACACATATGCATACATGCAATCGCACACACTCGCGCGCGCCCCACACACACACACACACACACACACACACACACACACACACACACACACACACACACACACACACACACACACAGCGTGCGGGACGATATGCAGGAGGCAAGGATTCGGGAGAGACGGGGTTGGAAGGGAGGGGATAGGAAGGGAAGGGGAGGGGATGTGATAAGAATGGAAGGGGGGGGGGTGGGGTTTGGAAAGCACCCCAGTGGCCAGGGTTTGGGGTTTTTTTTTTTTTTTTTTTTTTTGTGGGGGGGGGGGGGGGATTGGATGCAGCAATGTCAGACCTATCCTGATATAGGCTAAACACACACATAAACCTACACTACGATATATGTCCCTGTTTCTGGCGGCATTGCAGGGGACGACGGGGGCGTGGACGCTGTAGAAGATTCCGCATGCAGCAGTCGCGACTGTCCGACAAAGCTGGTGGCTCGTCGCTCGAGCTCTGCATGGCTTCCTCGTGGAGCCTACTCCAATACCCCTGCAGTTTATTTCCCAGACTCTGCCTCTGTTCCCAGGGTGGCCTGTCCCGAGCCCCCCTGCAAGGTTGATGGCTTCAAGCGCTTGCGGCAGGTGCGGCCACATGCCCCAAATCCACATGAGACTCGATTTCCAGTCCCTCATTGTATGCACTTCTGCTTGTATGTACTTGCATACAAGCAGGCTAGCAAGCAGCAAGCGGACGGCATTGTGTATGTACTTCTGTTTGTCGTAGTCCAGGCCCAGCCTCTCTGCACGTGCGCCCCCAGCGTTTTCCCAAGCAGAGCGCGTGTGGCTGATCGCTTGGTCCCTCTGGGTCATGGTGCACTACTTGCCCGTTCCTTCCTCCCATTAAACGATGGTAGGGCTTCTTTCTGTTGGGCACACTCTGCTTCATCTTCAAGGTTAAACCTTTCGAATTACCCCCTATCATTCTGTAGGTGCATATGTTTGCCCGGCGGGGGGGGGGGGTGGTCCCAACTGAATCGCGCAACTCAGGAAGGAACGGAGCTGTTCATCGTGTCAATCCCTCAAGTCAGTATGTGAACATAGATGTCCATTGTGTCCATCCCACAATTTAGCATGTGAAACCAGTCACCCCATGTGCCCTTCCCACATGTTTGTTAAACGGAACTCAAGTCACACTCGGTGCCACTCCCACCAGTTATGTGAGTGAAGCCACCCCATTCGTATCTGTTCCGCAAATTTGTACGTGAACCAAGCCAGCAATGGTCTTGCCAACGCGCATTTCAGGTGTGCCCTAAAACCTCATAGCCGCGTCCTCCCACAAGTTGTTCCCGAGATCCGGCCCTCCATTGCATCCTTCCCATGGGGTCCTGCACTGGTTGTGGCGCCCCTGAGGGGCAGACGTCGGTGACGCCTCGGAAGTGGAATCTCAGGGATAGATGGATTTTCAGAAGAAAACTGAAAGATGTGTCCTTCTGTGCAAAGCTTCAAAGACGAACGAAAGGAAAGCTTTAGAAGAAAAGGATGTGTCTTCCTGAGCATTCTCAGAAGAAAAGTTTCTCAGAAGAAAAGTGAGAGATGTGTCCTTCTGAGTAAGCTTAGAAGAAGAGAAGTGACAGATGCGTCTTTCTGAGCACCCGCCGAAGTAAGATGTGTCCTTCTGAGTTGAGTAAGTTTAGGAGAGAAGTGGCAGATTCGTCTTTCTGAGCAACTGCAGAAGAAAAGTCAAAGATGTCTCCTTAAGTGTAAGCTTAAAAGCGAAGTGACAGGTGTGTCCTTCTGAGCAACCTCAGACGAAAATTGAAAGATGTCTCCTCCTGAGGAACCTTTAGGAGAGCAACCTTACAAGGGAAGTGAAAGATGTGTCCTTCTGAGGAAGCTTGCAAGAACAGTGAAACACAACTCCTTCTGAGGAGCCTTAAAATAGCAACCTTGGCAGAAAAGCGAGAGGGTGTGTCCTTCTGCGGGGCCAGGGGATGAACGAAGCAGCCCCTGAGCACACCTGCAAGAAGAACTGCAGCACAGCGCCTGCCAAAACCGATGCAGCAGGCACCGCAGGGCGTCGGGATCCGAAGGGGGCCGGCACGACCGGCGCCAGCACGGCGCCCAGGCACCCCGACATGCATTTACCGGAGCAGGAACCGAAGCATGTCGTGCGGGGCGTGGAGTGGGCGAAAGCAGAGAGCTCGCCGCTCCGCGGCTCGTCCCGCTGCATTTCCTCTTCCGAAGACGACCACGTGGTGTTTCCACCCGGGGTCCTCAAGACGGCCTTTCAAAGGGCCTTGCTTGAAGAGGACTCCGCCATCGACGTTCTGAACAGCTCCACCATGAATATGCAGTGGCAGCACCGGCTGCGGTCCAGCATCTCCCCCGTCCACCAGCCCTTCGAGCCCAGCCAGCATCAGCTGGTGAACGCCGATGCGTGAGGCGGGTGCGTGCGGCCTTCAAACCTTTTCCTCATAAGCTTTCCTCTCCTCTTTCCTTGCCTCTGGACAGACTTGGTTGTTGTTTGCATCTCTTGGGGCCTAGGCCGGCAAGGGGGCCGCTGCTGCCCTTTCTCGTGGCACGGACTCAAGAATATAGAGAGGAAACTCAATGTTTTGTGCGGTGCTGGCCTTGCGGCAGCCGCACAGCGCCGCTCTGCGTGCGGCAGTGGGGGCGCTGCTGCTCATCTCTGTGTTACACATGTTGCGCCTGTGCCCATATGGGGCGCATGTGGGGGGCCCATGTGGGGGGAAGTGAGCATGTGGGGGTTCGCGCCTCCCCTGATAGAAATGGTCTCCCGCTGCCGGGTCTGACGGTAGGCATGACCTGACCATACCCGGTCTTGCGGTACGCATTGCTTTCATGCGCCTCGCGGTACAGTGATATGGAGCGGTATCTCCACATCACTCGTACGGTGCATACAGCCTGGCTGGTGCTGCTTGTTGTTTCAAAATACGTGCGATCCGATATCCCGTTTCGATGGTGAAGTGCTCAGGGTATCCATAGTGTGATGGATTGTAATGCACGTTATGGGCGGTTCATGGTACGTGGTATTCTCCGAGAGTGCAAAGACTGGGTGTGTGGCCTGTGTCTGGTACGGGTGAGTCTGTATGGTACGAGTATGTCCGTAATGTTTGGGTCCCAAGGACATGCAAGGCTGTTGCCGAAATGAAAAGGCACAAGCACTGGGGTTCTGCCAGCGTCGGCAGCTGTTGGGTTTAATTGTTGGTGAATTTAATTGTTGGCGCCCAGCGATGTCATGAGCAGGTGCTTGGTGAAAGAGTGTAAGGCGCTGACTTCTTGGGGGTGCCCGCCTGAAGGTACAATGGTCGCCGTGGTTCCTGGTGTGTGGTAAAGTGGGGTAACGGCGCTGAAGATTTAGCTTTCGGGTACATGTGGGCGGGCGAGTCTAAAACAGAGAGTGAAGCCTATCCTAATCGCACACCATAAGTCCCGCATGGGGGCGGCCCAGTTTGTGTTTTCCCGCCCTTGAAAAGCAGGATTATGATGCTCACCCCTGGAATTTTGGACGGACTGCATGCTAAATCTGCTGTGGGATGTGGGAAGGGCCTTGCCTGTTGTTTTGCATCCACAACCCTTGTCTTCGCACCGCGACAGGGAGTGTGGGTGCGGGGAAGCAGGTCTCGCTTTGTGTTTGTGTAGCAGACCTTGTGGTGTCAGGTGAACCCCCGGTTTGTGCTTCCATTGGCCCTCAGCAGACATCGGGCTGTGGGAGCCCTCACAGCTGTCAGAAATCAGGCTGCAGCCCTTTTTTTTTTTTTTTTTTTTTTTTTTTTTTTTTTTTTTTTTTTTTTTTTTTTTGAGGGAGTGCAATTTTTGAATCGTCAGCTTGATAAGAGTGTGCCCCGGCAGCAATGCTCCAAGGCATTGGTGTAGGGGGTTAGGTGGCCCACGAGCACACCTAACGCCCTTGAGGGCCTTCAGCACAAGAGCAAAGCTGACTGGTTTTGAGAAGCAGCTGTTTCCAGTGCAAGTCTCTCAATTTCTCAGAAGTACGTGCAATGGAGGCCCTTAACCTTATTTTCATCTCGAGGGCCGTCGAGGAGACAAACCAAGGGGCTGTCGTGGCTCGCCATACATGGGGGCACACTTGAGGCCCCCACAGCACCTTTCTTCAGGGCTTCTGTGCGAGGAACGTCTCGAGTTGCGCTCAGAAACCGCCGCTCAAGGAGCTGCAGGATAGTATGTCGTGCGTCACGCCCCCCCGCCCTCGCCAGCAGTCGATGACATATGTCATTATGAATCAGATATACTTCACATTTTATCAGATCAATGCTTTTTTTCCCCGCTTTATCATGGTTGCAATGATACAGCGGGGAGGTTCCCCCAGCAGCTTGCAATTCCGCGCTCGACGGCTTGGGAGCCAGGAAGTTGGTTCTGAAGAGCAGCTGTTTCCAGTACAAGTCTCGGAGTTTCTCGGAAGTGCAGGCAATGGAGGCCCTTAACATTATTTTCCCCCTTGAGGCCATCGAGGAGACAAACCAAGGGGCTGTCGTGGCTTGTCATACACGGAGGGCCCACTTGGGGCGCCCCACAGCACCTTTACTCAGGCCTTCTGTGCGAGGAACGTTTTGTGTTGCGCTCAGAAACTGGCCGTCAAGGAGCTGCAAAATAGAATGTCGTGCGTCTCCCCCCCCCGCTTCGCCAGCAGTCAATGACACATGTTTTTATGAATCAGATGTACTTCAAATTTTTCAGATGAATGCTTTCCCCCCTGCTTCATCATCGGCCAGCTTGCAATGATTATGCGGGGGAGGTTCATCCAGCAGCTTGCAATTCCCCGCGCCCACGCTCGACGGCTTGGGAGCCAGGCAGTTGCGCAAGGGCCAGTCTTGCATGTCCCGGAGTTTAGCCCCCTCTCACCCGCCCCAACGCTATATTTGGGGTCATGACTTGTCTCTCGTCGACCTGTCCTAGCCCATTAGGGGCATATCATGGCGGGCACGGGGCTGCCGCCGCGCCCGCGCCGCGGCGGCTGCGGCGGCAGCATGTATGAGACCAATTTGCCAGCAGTATGCTGGCGGTAGAATGATTTTCCTTTACTACTAGTAGTTGAAAAAGATCGTGTTCGGTGCATGTTGTACCTACTTAATCAAGTTAAGACGTTTGAAACAGAATTGCTATCAATAGAGCAAGCAGAATTTGTCCGCAAATGCTGCGTTTCCGCCCAGGCCTGTAAGGCCAGCCAGGTCTAAAGTATATCCCAGGCATGTGTTCCTGGGATGAGCATCAGCGCGCGCCCCAGGTCAACGCTGTGTTCGCCGCTTGCGGAATGTAGCAAGCAGGAGGTAGTTGTGGAAATAATTAGCAATACGGTCCGTTGCTTTCGTGATGTGACAGCCCTCCACAATGCATGCCCATGCATTGTGGAGTCATAGTGGCACAGTCCAGGCGTTTGACGGTGAAGCTGACACTGGCCAAGTAGTGTGACGGTCATTGGCACTCAGTCCAGGCCGTATGACGGTGAAGGTAACAATGTGCAAGTCGTGTGACGGTCAAGGCTACTCAATCCAGGCCTGATGACGGTCAAGGTAGCACCGTGCAAGTCGTGTCACTGTCATAGCCACCCAGTCCAGGCCTGATGACGGTCACGCTCAGACAGTTCCCTGTGACGGGCAACGTTTGCTTGCTGCCTGTGAGATGGCGCTGGAGCCGGCTTAATCTCTTTCTTCTGTCCGGGGTATGTGGACGTGTGTACAGGTGACTTTTTGGGACTTATTGCAAGGGCGGGGCTGGCCCAATGAATTGGAAAACATATTTCGGCATCACGACTGGGCTGTGGTAGACAGAAGTGACAGCAGCAAATTTTGCGACCAAGTGTCCAGCCAAACAGTCTAATTTGGCAACGAGTCGGTTGGACAATGTTTGACGGCTGCCGGATAGCTATAGGCCACTGGTGGTTGGCTGCGTTGTGAATTTGAGGGGCCGTAAGAACTGTCCCTTAGTTGGGTGACCCATAAGTCGTTGAGTTCATATGGCTGGCTGCCTACTCTTTGGGTGACCCATTCTTTGGGGAACCCACTCCTTTCATCAGTGCAGATGAGGTTTTGCTTCATCTGCTGCGCTCCTCAAGATTTTGGTGCATAGGAGCCCAATTTTGTTAAGTTCAGCGAATTTTCAATTGATTGCTGCATAATTTATGGGTCCCCCCCCCCCACCTCCGATTCCCTGTCCCCTCGGGCAGTTGTCAAAGCGGGGAATCAGAAATACTACAGAAATGTTTGACCAGCGATGTTTGAGATGTTTGATTTAGAAAGCATCGTAGACAATTAAGTGTTTCTGGCCACCTGCGAGGGGCAATTTTGATTGCATTGTGGAAGCTAGGCCTGAGAGAAAGAAAGCGAGCAAGCAAGCACTGAAAAGAGCTTCGTGGCGTGACAAGCACCTTGTGCGTGATGTTTATGCTTATATTGTGTGTGTGTGTGTGTGTGTGTGTGCGTGTGCGCACGCGCGCACTTGTTGCCCGGGCTCGCAAGGAGGTGCGGCTCAAAACTGCATCGTCTTTAATGAAAATAAGGGGAGCCATGTGAGGCCGCGAGACTGCGTCTTTGTTTTATATAAATACTGAAGCCTATCCTAACCGCACCTCATAAATCCTTGTTTAGAAAAGATGTGGTGTGACGCGGCGCGGAAATGTATTGTCCAGAAAAGTTTCAGCACTAGGTTGAGTAGGACTTCTGGCTGTCTCCTTCCGTCTGTTCAGTCGCCCAACAGGGATGGTCCAAGGGAGGCGGTGATTTCACCATGCCCACGTGATGGCTCAGAAGGGGCTTCTCGCTGTGTCGTGTTTGTGTTTGATGTGCTGCAGTGTCATAGTTTCTGAGGCCCTAGGGGGTGCCCTAACTTAGCACCCCAGGGCCCCTAAGGTGCCTATAATATCGGTTGGAATGGGGGAGGTCTTTGAAATGGCCGCTTCAAATGCTTGGCCGCTTGGGCAATCCAACACGTACTTCAATTTCGGTCGTTCATGAGAGGGTCAGCTGACAATCAGGACCGTGGTGTAGCTGCGGAATGTTCAGTGGGTTCTACTCCTGGAGGCTGGCTATCCTTGACCCTCTCGTGCCTTTGGCATGTCAAGTTAAATCGTGTGTGTGTATGACACCGCATACTCAGGAAGGGGACCATATGCTATGCTCCCGCATACACAGGCCCCTACATAGGAACAGGCCCTCGTGGGGCTGGAAATGCCGTGCTTGCTTTGAAAGCACGTCCAGTAATTAAACTACTACAGAGAGTTTTTTTGCTATGAAGTGCAACTGCGACTTGCAAGCCCTGGATACGGACGGTCTTCCAGAGCTCTTATGATATCAGGGAGGTCTGGTTGTTGCTCTCAGAAATGCTGCTGGGGTAGTTCCTTTGTCAATACTTGTAGCGAGGTCAATTTTTTAATTTAAAACCCTTGAGGAAAGGGAGGAATGGAGCTGAAACACCGGTGCCACCTGGGCACATGGGACACGTGAGACAACATTGTACCCCGGATTCCTCTGGTAGTCCGTACAGCAATAGGGTTGGCCGTGCTTTTGCACTGCGTGTCCTGCTTCATTTTTTGTAAAGGCCGGAAAGGATTAATTTAAGCTTATAAGCGGCTGTCTTGATGATTCAGCGCAGTCATAACAGAATCGTAATGTAAGCTTCCGCTTACGGTCCAGTGCACCTCATCATCCGTCACGCGGATGCTCTTTTTTACTGCTTGTATTTCTACAAAAGCACGAAGCCCTCCCAGTGGTTGGTTACGTGGGCAAACACTGCAAGCGCTGTCATTGAAGCTGCGCCAGTTGTAGGCCTCGTGGCTAGAAACATCTGGTTATTCAAGCTCGAGAAATGTTCGGGGCTTGTTCACCGGTTGCACCATTGTGTGTCAAGGACTCAATCAGAGCTCGATGTGTTACAACACCAGCTTGCTGTTAGGTGTACATCCCATGCGACCATGCACACGCGAGCGCACAGTCCTGGTGACGAAACCAGCCCTGAGAGACAGTGCACGCACGTTGTGTAGTGTACATCTCGTGTGACCATGCAGAAGCAAAGTGCACAGTCCCGATGATGAAGCCAGCCCTAAGATACAGTGCACACGTCTCGTTATGAGGCCCCTGTCTCCTCAAGGACCCCCACCGGATTGGGGTGATTTCTTGAGCTCTTGCGGCAGGTGCGCGCGTGACGCAGCGCGGAGCTGCCCAGGAGAAATTTTTCGTATTTTATTGCAGCAGATTGCGCAGGGCGCTGCACAGAATTGCGGGGTAAGGTTTTGTAAGTTTATCAAAGGGCATGTGACACAGAGCAATTTGTGCGTGCAGGAACAAGAAGTCAATCTGGGCCTGTTTGGCAGAAGTGGAAGCCGTCCCTTAGCATGTGCAAGAGGCGGCTCAGCCTTCAAAGATGGCTTCAAGATACTGCCCGAGCTCTGTACACATGTGTTTAGAGATCTGTCCACCATCTCTTCTACTGACGGCTGTTTTTAACGTAGAATTGGCCTGTATGAAGTGAAGGACGTGCCGCTCCTTGCCTTAGCTCCGTGGCCTACGGAGATTCGTGTATGTCGCATAGCAGTAATGGACTAATTAATATTGGACTCATTGCGATTGTACCTCATGGGGAGCTCGTGGCATCTCGGGAGTCTGACACACGTTTCTGGGCTGTATCTGCATGCCTGGGGCAACGCACCGTCCCTTATATCCAAGGAAGAACCCATATATTTGTGGGTTTATGCCAGAGGGTTGGCATTTGAAGTACTTCCCGCTGCTGAAGGGGACCGGTCATCCGGACTTTTGAAGTGGTATCCACTCTCGACGGCAGGGAGGGGAGGCACTGGTATTTCGCAGGACAAGTCATACCACTGTCAAGAGGGTCTAAGCATTGCGGCCCGATTGGCTACCTTCTCCCCCCTTTTTGAGGTTGCAGTAAGTAAGACCCATTTATTTGTGGGTTCACGCCAGAGTGTTGACATTTGAAGTACTTCCCGCTTGAGGGGACCGGTCATCCGGTCTTTGGAAGTGGTATGCGATCTCGACGGCAGGGAGGGGAGGACAGGTATTTCGCAGGACAAGTCATACCACTGTCAAGAGGGTCTAAGCATTAAGGCCCGATTGGCTACCTTCTCCCCCCTTTTTGAGGTTCGCAGTAAGTGCCAATATATGTAAGTGTGGGATACGCATTTGGCAGCAGTATATTCCGTAAGTCTCCTTGCATACGTGAGCATGCAAAGCGCACATGCGGACAGGTGCACGCGCATATGTGTGTTTGTAAAATGAATGTGTGTGTGTGTGTGTGTGTGTGTGTGTGTGTGTGTGTGTGTGTGTGCGTGCGTGTGCATGTGCGTGTGCGTGCGTGCGCGTGCGCGTGCGAGAGAGAGAAGGGTAGGGTGGAGAGGAGGGGCCAACAGGAGCTGGGACAAGGGCCTGACGAGGGCTACAGGGGCCTTTGCTTGAAATAATTGAAGTTCACAGTAAAGGGTCCCATTGCCATGTGAGCTCTCATGAAGGAGTGGACAGGTGGGATACAAATCTGGAGCTTATGATGAAGAAATGGATTGAGCCGGCTCGGCAAGAAAAAGTGGGAATCAAGGTGATGCGGCTTCTCTGCCACAATGACATAAGGCTGGATCACTTCATTTTCCTTCAAGGAAACGGCACAATCGGCAACATTGGGGGCGAGATTGGCACTTCCGCGTTGCCTGGATGTGGCTCATTGTGTAGTGATGGGGCTCAGCGTCATGCGCATTTGAACTGGACTGCGAGTTCCCCCCCCCCCCCTTCCAAAAAAAAGAAAGAATCATTGAAGCTTAAAGTTCATTTTTCTCTTAAGAAAGAAACTCCCATGCAGCTCTGTCTCGCCTGCTGTTGCTAAGTGTCTCCAAGCTGCAAGTCTCTTAACGCGGAAAAATTAATTAAAGTGTTGTGAGAAACGGGGCGAGAGAAGAGAGACGCACGCAACAGGAAAGATGAGATGTGCAGTGCCAGCTACTGACCACAGACCGTTCCACAGAAGCAGCAAACAACCCAAAAACTTGCTGCAGGGGAGACCTCATATGATGCATGCCGCTATGCAGGCAAGGCAACGATGACATCCACTGAAAATGGTAAGGCACTCCCAACTGGTATCTAGAATGAAGGGAAGCCTATCCTAAGCGCACATTATAAATCTTTCTCGTACGCGGAATCCAGGCGCCAATAGATGAAGGTGACGGTGAAAATCCCTTTTGAACACGGCAAGGAAAGGCACGAAAAGGAAATGAAGGGGGAGAAGAGAAGGGGGACAAAGGGGGGATGGAGGGGGTGTACAAAAAGAGGGGGAAGGGGGAAGGGGGAGATTGAAAATAAGAGTTGGGGGGGGGGGGGTGGAAGAAGAGAGAGAGAGAGGGTGGGAGAGAAAGGTGAGGGAGCGAGAGGGGAGGGTAAGAGAGAGGGAGAACGCGAGGAGAGGGGGGGGAGATAGAGAGAGAGAGAGAGAGAGAGAGAGAGAGAGAGAGAGAGAGAGGAGAGAGAGGGAGAGAGAGAGGGGGGGGGGGGGGGGGGAAAGGGGGGCGGGAGAGAGAGAGGGAAGGAGGGAGGGAAGGAAGGAGAGAGACTCACACACACACACACACACACACACACACACACACACACACACACACACACACACACACGCACGAGGAGAGGGGGGGGGGGGGGGGGGGGGGGGGGGGGGGGGGGGGGGGGGGGGGGGGGGGAGAGAGAGGAGGGAGAGAGAGAGAGGGGGGGGGGGGGGGGGGGGGGGGGGGGGGGGGGGGGGGGGGGGGGGGGGGGGGGGGGGGGGGGGGAGGGGGGGGGGGGGGGGGGGGGGGGAGAGGAGAGAGAGAGGAGAGGAGAGAGAGAGAGACATACACACACACACACACACACACACACACACACCACACACACACACCACACACACACACACACACACAGAGAGACAGAGAGAGAGAGAGGGGGGGGGGGTGGGGAGCGAAAGCGAGGGACACCCAGAGAGGGACAGGTATTGTGCCGCCTTGCGCTTATGATTCTCGGCCTCAAGATGACGGGAAGTCATGTAATTGCAACTGCTGCCTTCACCTTTTTTAGCGACCGGCTACTTCATAGAATTGCTGGGAATGTCGACCTAAGACGTTCATGTCGACCCGGGAAGGTCGACATGAAAGTTCACCTAGCTTAGGCACACGGAAATACGGGATGCTCTTCATTTCACGCACAGCACGGATAGTCGGACAGTAGGCCAATCTATCAAGAAGACAGACCGACCTACCGGCCTCATCCAGCAGGGTCCCCCGTAAACCCGACGAATACCGGTGAAGGAAAACATTGTTTGCCCGTAATCGTCGTATGTCCGTTGTACGTAAGGTCACAAGTAGTGACACTACCCATGGGGTGTTGCGATCAAACTTCGATATGGGGTGTTGCGATCAAACTTCGAGATGGGGTGTTGCGATCAAACTTATATCGAATATCGAAGACAGGGATCGTGTGTCCCGATTCGGGACACCCATGATCCGGAACAAAACATGATCGGCGACCGGGGTAGCCCGTATAAGGGTTACATGATCGGGTTCAGCCGTAAATGATTTACGGTAAATCCTGAGCGGGACCGGACAATGTGCAAAATCCATTTGGAGTCCAAATGGATTTTGGACAATCTCCAGATTCTCCATATCTCCCCCCTCCCCCCTCAAGGTCTGTACTGCGCGGGGCAACCATTATAGGACAAAACCTCCGGCACAGCAAGTCCTTTTCTACGAAATTTTAAGTTACCCTAAGTAGTGCCAGAAAATGTTTCAGGCATGGCTCCTAACGTGACGCCTTGGAAGTGTCGCTGGACTACTCTGTGAATTTAACACTTCGGTTCTTCAAAACAGTCGTCTGCAGTTTCAGCGCTGTCCTTTGAAGGCCTCCCAATTCAGTCATGACCTTTTTTAAAAGTTCAACTTCCAAGCAGAGCCCTCTCGCTCCTTGCCCAACACTTTCCCGGTGTGTGCATGCTCGTGGTTTCGTTACGGAAGGGGTTGTTCGATGATTTCGTTGCTTTTGTATATTGAGGCTGTGTTCAAGACTTGGTATTGACACACGTTTATGTTGTGGGTAGGCTCCAAAAATGTAGCAGCTGGCCCTGCATACACCAGGACGGCAAGGGGTGGCCAGACGGCAGGTCCGTTGGTCAGGCAGATGTTTGAAGCGAACAGCATGTTTCAGTAACTTGGCGTAAAGAGCAAAGCTTTTTGAGTTGCGAAGAGGATCAATGTTGTCAATTGGGTGTTGTTTCAGACAGTATATTGGCTGCCGTCTAGGGTCGAGTCGCTTCACTGGACCGCACGCCGTAGCTCGTGTGGTTTCTGTGGAGAGTCTTGGAGAGACTGTGTCATGTACCTGTATCTGCCTGGCCGTTCTTGATTCATGGTTTGCACAAATGGTTTGGTGTTGCGCAGGATTGTTTGGGGCACTTCTGCCCTGCATCAACCGAATTGCGAGCCGTCCACGAGCCGGGCAGTCGAACCTTGTGATATATCTCGAAAGATTGATGGCGCACGGCAATGGTGGAATGTTTCTCAGTTTGTTGATGACCCCGGTCTGACTTCGGAAAACGCTGCGTTTGCGTTATACAGGCTGGGAACCCTATTGCCATTTATGTCGACGTCGGATTTTTCAGGTACAACATCAGTCACAGTGTTTGGTTTGCCCTGTTTAAGATGATTAGGGTTATGTTGCACTACTTTTGCTGGCTGACGGAAGCGACGTGAAGGCGCACATGCGCAAAGTTGTTGCACCAATTCTCATCGATTTTAAAAGGATCGAGTCCGTCATGTGGCTAGTTGCTGCAGAGTACAGGCTAATTTGCGGTTTAACATTGCTTGTCCAATGTGCTTTTAGTATGGTTCAGCACTGACGGTGAAAGGGTTGCTGTACTGTAGAGCTTAAAGCTTCTAAGCTTCTGGACAAGCTAGCTGTACATGTTAATAAGGGAGCTTCTGATTTGGGGGCCGCTGCTATCATGCGTGCTTTACATGGGTGTGCACGGCTTCAATACAACTCCAAGGAGCTGACTGAGCTTCTTGCACTTCGGGTGTGCCCTCTTCCATTTGGCTTTAGTGGTAACTGCCACCAACTCTGGTGCATGGCCCTGCTGCAGGGTCGTTTGTGTGTGTGTGTGTGTGTGTGTGTGTGTGTGTGTGTGTGTGTGTGTGTGTGTGTGTGTGTGTGTGTGTGTGTGCGCGCGCGCGCGCGGGGGCGCGAGCGCACGCGCGTGCGTGCGTATGCGCTCGCGCGTTGTTCTGGCCTGTTTGGGGCATGGGTGGCCATGAAGTCTTCTGGTTAGCTGCATAAATGCACGTTGAAGTACCCCTTGCGTCTCACTATGCATTGGTGGTGGACTCAGATTGCAAAATCTTTGTGCACATATTGGGTTGCTCACACTAATTTGTTTTAAACTTCCTGGATATGTACAGGCTCGAGAAATTGCCAGCAAGTTCACACCGTTGGAATCAGCCACAGTCTTCTGGGCTCTGGCTGTGCTGCCGTTCACAATTCCACGACCCTTGCTAGCGGACCTGGAATTATCTGTTTCATCAAATGCCCACCTGATGTCCCCAGAGGTATGAAGGGATGAGCAACTTGGCAGGTCTTGATATGCTGGAACATATGGTTTCTAAGGTCTTTTCCAAGAACTCTTTGGTGCGCTGGATGCTCTTGAGCAGACAGCGTCGGTAGTTTTGTATGGGCAGACTCGTTGTCTGTGGGGTTTGTAGCCCCCCAAGTAGATTGTTAACTTGTGTTGTTCTAACATGCAATGCAAGACAACATGCGATGACTGGGTTTGCATGCACAGGATATCAGAAAGGTCTGGGTGAGCTATGCTGCATTGAAGAAAGTTCCCAGTCCTGACTGTCAGGAGAAACTGCTGGATCGCATCGAGATGGATATGCGATCTTACTCCAATTCTCAGCTGGCGGAGTGTATGCGTGCTTGGTGCACATTGGGAGTTTTGCCAAAGACAGTCTTGCTTTCTCATTTGCAAATGGTGAGTTTTTTGTTATCTTCGTCCCAGGAGAATCCATGTGCCTTGTCCGATCTACTTGCAGGGCTTTGTTTCGTTCGAGCCCTTGGAAATCAGGGACTTTGCACACTGTACTTCTAAAGGAGGGAAGTATTTTGCATCTGTTAAGGAACCTTGTCGATTATCAAGCGGTTGCCCAACCTCTACTCATTTTCCGCTTGACATAGAAAGTGGCTGAGCGGCTTCTCAGCAACCCTTGTTTGTCTTGAGCCGTGGTGGGGTAGCTCAACAAGAGCTTTGTTGGTGACATTGCTTATTGGTTGCAGGTGGCAAATAGGAGGCCAGAGGCCCCAACTTCTTTGATGGACAGAGGGAGCATCGGGCCTAACCCTGCATGCATGCCGGCTTTGGCTGCAAATGGTTTATCTGTCGGCCCTCTCCCGCAAATTAAGGTTCCAGGCTATAATGACAGTAATACTAGGTATCCACGATTGGTCTTCCCACCCAGAGCCAGCCCTGCTCCCGTCAGCCTCCCGGTGGCCAGTCCTGATGCTTCTACAACAGCGCTCAACAATTCTGTACCTCTACGAAGTGGTTTGAGCAGAAAGTTACCGCTGTCCTTTCAGGCAAGAAGTACATCCTCCCGAAGTGCTGCCGCCTCTAACAGCCCTGCCATGGGAGGTATTCAGCTCGTATCTCCAAGGAGAAATGTCCTGCAAGCTGGCACATCGGTTATGCTGCGTGCTGCTTCAACAGAGTTGCGAGCGACAGCAAAAGAAGCAAACAAGGCACCTTCTCCTAGCAAAGCTCCTAAGTTGCTGGATAAGTTTTGCGCTGGAAGGGCAGATGAGATCCCAATGCCGCCAGATGCAGTGTTTTGAGCTACATGTAAATTTTCAGTATTGCCTAGCATTCTGTGAAGAGTTTTCAAGGAGGGGAAGCGGTTTCCGACAGCATCTCGTATATGCTTTGCTAGCTGCCTTCCGCATCAGCTGTGGTAGCTGTCCGCTCGAAAGTAGACGGTGTCCCTGAGGTCCATGTCACGGACACAGAATAGTTTAAACCGTAGTTTAGGCCCGTCTGCAACTAAATCAAGGAAAGCTGGGGGCTCATGTTGAGGTGCTTGGGATGGCAATTGATGCCCTTGGATGTTCAAGCCGTGTGGAGAGACCTTAGTCAATGAGCTGCAGATGTGATGTTCCTTGTGCTTAGCAGGAGCGTTTGCAGGGGAAGAGACGTTTCTTGAGGTTATGGTAATTTATTGCAGAGCATCATCTACTTTGAAGTTGCCTGGAGGACGTTTTAAAGGTGCTCAAAAAGTGAACCACGTGGAAGATTTTGCCTAATGATGGCCAAGCATGGTGAGCTTAAAAGGGGTGGACAGATAGTACTCACCAGCCGCTGACTTCCATTTGTCACATGTCTAATATAGACAGTCAGTGGTAAAGAGGCTTGTTGATGCTTGTTGCCCCCACAAAATAGTTATAAAGATGCTGTAGTATGAGGGTGAGCTCGAGCTCGTGGTGCTTCAAGACATTTGCTTAGGCCCTAGGCTTTAGGTAGGGTGAACAGTGTACATTTGCCTGCATATGGAACAGCCGGTTATTTGCTCATATGCAAGTTTCTGAGATTTAAAGGGTTAGCGTTCTGAGCCTGCAATGTGAGGCTCGATGAAGTGATTCATGGCTCGAAGTGATTCTTATATAATTTTTATGCTCGGAAAGTGTGTGGAGACAAAGCACGTTTTATTCTTGGTTGCTCTGCAATTAGTTTGTAGCTTCAGTCAAAACTTGGGCCTATGATTCATGCCTATAGTATAGGCATAGGCTATGAATAAGTATGTCGAGCAATGAAGCACACGTCTTGGTCTCGTGGGTTTTTATGAAATTGTGTTTTGGCAAATGGACTTTACAATACCATGACTTGCTATCGCAGAAAACACGTAATGACAGCGTTGAGCTTTGACATGTGCAATCGCCAAAATATGATAGTAATTTACCGGTGGGCATATTTCTTATGGAGGGCTAACCACGTAGCAACGGTAAAAACAGCAAGGAAAACGAATTCGAACAAAAGCCACAACCACTTGTTGACACCATTAAGGCCATAATATTCTAAGATATCATATTGCCCAAATTTGGCTTGTCCTCCTTGAAACTGATTCACCATTAGCCCTCCCCATGCGTAACGGAGGAAGTCGAGGTATGCCAACCAGATCCAGTATTTTGGAGTATCACTCCACCTGATCAAGAACCCTGCACAAGAAACATTGAAAGATCCTTTAATCTGAGAGGTGTTTTGTTAAAGTCGATTGTATGACCAATGCAACCAGGAACACAGCTCCACATGTGAAAAAGTCCGTTGCTATTAATGGGTTCGACTGAAGATACTGACTTGTGTTTTCGAAGCACCTGTTCTTGGGCGTGTGGTGAGCAAGAAAGGGTTGACATCCACACAAAGACGTCGACAAAAAGCTCCCACATTTGACAGACTGGCCGACTAATTATCCGTCTCCAACCCAACTGGGCAGCAAGAATGAAGCAACTATGACGAAGACAGAAACTATCCCGATTGCACTGTCTGCACTGTGAACGCTTTGCAAAAGGAGACTTGACGGTCAAGGGTAAACACTGGTCGGAGATGCATGAATACCTAAAGACGATGATGCCTCCACACATCTGGGCAATAGAAGAGCAGGGCTGAACTTACCGCTGAAGAATAGGAAAGCCGTCATTGTGGATGGAACAATTGCGCCGGCAATGTCGATCGATGATGAGAGGGCAGCAACAAAGTACGCATACATGACCCCCACGAAGCCGGTGCACAAGTACACCAGCCAAAAATAAAGCCAAGAGCCCTGCGGGAAATTTGAAGGTAAGGCGAGCGCAAGGTAAGGACGAGCAAAACGCTCCCCCCCCCCCCCGCCAACCCAAAAAACAATGGCAAAGGAGACAAAATAAAAGAATCCCTTGTAATAAAGCACAGAACAACCAACCATTGTCCGATTAGAAGTACAGTACGGACATACCTGGATGGCAACCGCAAAGAAGACAGCCACAGAAAGAAGGGCTGATGTGACAACGGCAATGACTCCTTCTTCCACCACCTTGTACAGCAAATAGGTGCCAGGAGTATAAAGGCCATCAGCCCTCTCCCGGACATACACTGGCCGTTCCAAGACCAAAATATGAACATACGCGGCAGAGCCTGAAGCGCAACAGCCATGGTTGGAATCAGCCGTCAACATCTTCACCCTGACATGCACGCTCCGGTGGTCACGAAGGCAAGCATATACAGGTGTGAATACACCTGCGCGCGCGCACTCACCCACCCACACACAGAGAGAAGGGGAGGGGGGGGGGGAGAGAGAGAGAGAGAGAGAGAGAGAGAGAGAGAGAGAGAGAGAGAGAGAGAGAGAGAGAGAGAGAGAGAGAGAGAGAGAGAGAGAGAGAGAGAGAGAGAGAGAGAGAGGGAGAGGGAGAGGGGGGGGGGGAGGGGGGGCTGAGCGAGAGCCCTGACCAAGGAGACATCCAACGGATCTTGGGGACGGCATACAATTCACATCGGGGTCTGACTCAGATTTAATCTGTTCAATATCCTTTTGAACATCGTCCAGCGTTCACAACACGTCCAAAATTGCTTCGTCTCCAAATGCCAAAACTCAGGATAATGCAAACTGGTTCAAAGTATCACTAAGCAGCAGGAGGGAATTCCAGATCCATGAGTAAGCGGGGCTAAACGCCGCCTTACCATAAGCCGGGAGGGTGGTCCACATGAACAGCACCGCTGCAATGTTTAGCGTGTTGCTTGAACTGAAGTCGTTTCCTATCCTCCAATATAGTGTGAACACAAGGATGGCAAAGATGGCCTGTGCAAATCGAGGCCCTGTCAAACGCTGTTCCTCACGGTATCTCCCCCCCCCCCCCCGGGGAAAATACCCCCCCCCTTCCCTCTCTCTCCCTCTCTCCCTCCCTCCCCCCCTCCCTCCATCCCCCCTCCTCCCTCCCTCCCCCTCCCCCTCCCCCTCGCCCCCCTCTCCCCCCCCCCCCTCTCTCTCTCTCTCTCTCTCTCTCTCTCTCTCTCTCTCTCTCTCTCTCTCTCTCTCTCTCTCTCTCTCTCTCTCTCTCTCTCTCTCTCTCTCTCTCTCTCTCTCTCTCTCTCTCTCTCTCTCCTCTCTCTCTCTCTCTCTCTCTCTCTCTTGCATGCGCGCGCGCGTTCACACAGACACACACTCTTACACACACACATACATACATACATACATACATACATACATACATACATACATACATACATACATACATACATACATACATACATACATACATACATACATACATATATATCCACCCTTCCTCCCCTCTCTTTCCTCCTTCCTTCTGCCAGCCTCCCTGCGTTCGTGCCTGTGTGTGTTCCTGCGGGCGTGTGTGTGCTGGGGGCGCGGGTGAGTGTGTGCAAGAAAGTAAGGCGCCAAGAAAGGGGACAGGGACCCGGGGGAGGGGAAGAGAGAAGGGGGGGGGGCGAGAGAGAGAGAGAGAGAGAGAGAGAGAGAGAGAGAGAGAGAGAGAGAGAGAGAGAGAGAGAGAGAGAGAGAGAGAGAGAGAGAGAGAGCGAGAGAGAGAGAGAGAGAGAGAGAGAGAGAGAGGGGGGGGGGGGACGTGAAAGAAAAAGGGGCGTTGAAACGAGAGGTGTGCTTTTAAGAACGGGCACTTCCTAGCAGCCTGTAAACGAGCCTGATGAAATCAGCCCCGTTGACCACTCACTGGCGATGTCCACCTTCATCAAGTAACGAACTCCCTACTACCCTTATTGGCTGACAACAAGGCGCCTGATGGACTTCTACCATACCCGTCGTTACCTGAAGTGGCGGAAGTAAGTATCATAGCGCTCTAGAGATACCTATAGTCAGGATCGAGCTTTTTCCAATAACCACAGGCATATGCGCTCCTAGAGCTGAGCTCCATCCAGGGAAATGACAGATGCAGTACAAGGCCTCAGCATGTAAGAAGTATACTTACGTACTGAGCAGACACGCAAATGTGCTATTGACACCGTGGGGTGGCCCCCTATTGTGAGATAGCATATGAGAGGCATCCAAGCTGCGCCAGCATGCATGCACACCTAGGTATCCCCTTGAAAACAGATCTACAAGGTTTTGCGGATATAACTTTTTTATGTTTTACTTCCTCTTTTCTCTCTCGAGAGAGCTCATGGTTGGGAAGTTCGTGGTGCGTCGATAAGGAAAAATTGAGGGAATAAGGAAAAAAAACTGCCTGACACTCGTTTTGGGTGCTAGTTCATGAACCCAAGATTGATCAACCCTGGCGGGCCGGCGGGTTGGGAAGGAGGAGGAGGGAACGGAGCAGGAGAGTTCCAGTTTCGTCGTGCTAAGAGGCTACCCACATTGCCAAGGAAGCGAGGCGCAAGGAAGGCCATGGATCGATAGTTATTGCCAGCCCGGTACCGAAGCAAGACCCGCAGTGCCCACCAAGTTGGGGTTGCCGTTGATCGCCGGCCATGCATCAGTTCGTGTATTTCTCTAGAACCGTCCCCATTCTGCATCCCCACTTCGTGGACCATAACCTGCTCCCAACACTCTAGAGATCTTGTTTAATATTTATAATGTTTATATAGGCCACACACAGCTCATGCTTCCATGCAGGTCTTTGAAAAAGGACTTACAGACTTACATAACACCACCACCCATCCGACATGTCTGTTGCACAATAGTCTGGAAGGAAGTTTCAACGCCTTGGTTTGGATGCCCCACGTGTTCTTGTTGTACACATGTGCAATAGGAACCAGGTTGACCCTCTGCACCCCCCCCCCCCGGTCCGTCTTCCTGCCCCACAAAAATAAGATCTATGTGGATGGCACGTAATTGCTTTATAAAGGGGAAATTGGGAAAGGACGAGAGATAGCAACAGCTAAACCTTACAAAGCAAAAACAAGATGTACGTATACGACTATTTCTAGTATAGTGACTCTTAGTGCTGCTCCTAGTGAGCTCCATTAGGCTTTTATTGGGCAACAGAAGAATAGACCGGGGAATGCAAGGAAGGAGGAGCAGGATCCTAGCTGTACCTAAAAAGTTTTTGCGCTCACAGCAACAGTTTAATGATGAAGTGGACATTTGTGTGCAACCTGAACTAGCAGCTCCACCGAAGGGGTAATTACAATAGTGGTTTACACTGGGCAGATAAAACACACCATGGCCATGGTTTGGCGGTTGATAGCACTTGTAATAGTATTAACAGTGCCAATATTGCCACTGCTATTAATACTCATGCCATCAGTACGAAGAAAGTGATAGCGTTGTAGGAGCAGTCTAGTGGCAATCTTAGCAGCACAAACAGCAGTACTTCTATTATTAGTATTACTGGAAGTCCGAACTCTACTGGAACTAGTAGTAGCCGTAGTAGCAGTCCAAATAGCTTCTTCAGAAGCAACAGTATACCAAATAGCAGCAGCAGCAGCAACACAATTATCATGTTACAGTGCGCTTCTAGTGTCGTCCACAGTCTACTACGTATACGTAGTGGTCGTAGTAGCAGCAGCAGCAATAGCAGTAACGTTACTGCTGTTGCTATTAATATTGCTATTCCTAATGTTAAAAATACTGGTATCAGTAGGAATAGCAGTAGTGGCAGTAGGTGTAGTAATAGCAGTATTAGCAGCTTTAACTTTTGTTATAGCAGCAGCAACAACAATAGCAATAACCGTAATAGCAATAGGAACACAACAAAAGCAGCAGTAGTCGTAGTAGTAGTACCAGTAGCAGCAACAGGAACTGCAGTAGCAGCGACCGCTACACAGTTATATATAGCTGTCGCGGTATTTATAGCACTACTGTATCGGCGCTAGTAACTTCGAGAAATTTTTTTTGTGGCCGAAATTTGCACTTTTGGCAGGTTTAAAATCGATTTGGGGGGTCCATGCCAGAAATGAATTCCAGAGGGTACTGATTAGCTTGGGGGCAAATTGCCCTAGGTTTTAGTTTATATTGTATAACACAATAAATAGGCTACTTAATTTTTTATTGAAATTTTATCAACGCATTCTCTATATAATAAAGTAAGTTACTAACTTTAGATGTAGATACAGGTAATACTAGTATTACCTGTATCGGCGCCAAATACATCTAAAGTAATACTTCTAGTACTAGAAGCATGACCATGCTTCTAGCATTAGGAGTAGCTCATATGAGGAGTTGGAGCAGCAGCACCAGCACCTGCAGGAGCGGCCGCCGCTGCAGCACTAGCTAGAAGCAATACTTGTTGCTACGTTCATAGGCTCACTATGCAGACAACGATGGTAATTAAGTTTACTGTCAGCTAGCTTACTGGCAGCGCTGATAGCCGTGCTCCCTGGTAAGACGTGGAAGTGATGGCGAGTTGAGTTTAAGGCCGTAAATTTTCCTTGAACAAAACAGTTCCTTTCCACCATACATTGGGAACTGTGTATTACTGTATAATTGTTTATAAGTACGTTGTTTGGGGGGTATACATCACCCACCCTAAGTGGCAGTGGCAGCTGCACCTGCAGGCAGCTTCCTGTAGTCAACAAGGGCACACGCCATCCAGTGCCCTCAGGCCGACTAAACACAAGGAAACGTGATATCTACGTAGGCCACTGGGACGCCGTGATCACCACGCAGTGATCATGATTGTGAGGGAAGATAACACTGCTGATAAGAACACATAAACTTCCCAAACTGCAGGCCAGAGCAGCAGGAGAGCATGGACTGACCAAGCAGCAGCACATATTCGACCGTGGTGGCAAGTGAGATTGGCTTGTCGGCGGTTTAAGGTGTAACTTGCTGCTGCTCCGGCTGTACATAGGGCTTTGTTGGCACATTGGGGAACCGTAGCAGATCTGAATAGAGGTTGTAGCTGGAATAGGGGCTGACCGGAGAATTCCCGCTCCCCAAATTTCTGTAGTTCCCTTCTTCTCTCACGAGATTCGGTAGGAGTTTTTCAGAAAGGGGGTTGCGCAGGCATGCCTAGGAAACCTCGTGCCTTGAGAAACTAAGTAGGAGGATTTAAATGGAATAAGAGCCAATGTCCAGCATGTGACGACATTCGTATGATTCTGGGGTGGTCAGTTGGCATTGGGGCTGCCAAGCATCAGGGGGTTCCCTAAAACACAGGCCAAACTGAAGCTCGCTGCCCCCGGATGCTGTACCGTCCAGGACTGTTGGTCAGCCCCGTGGATGGCATAACAAAGACCCAAGACCAGGAATCCAATGTACATGGATGTCAACGTCCGTTCAGGGCCGTGAAAGGAGAAGCGGGCAAAGCTGGGGATTTCGGGGCAGGACCTACCTGAAGCTCCCTTTCATTTGCAGCGCTCAGAGGGGAGGCTTCGTATAAGTCTCCAAAGGCAGGCCCTCCTGCCAGATTAGCCCTGGTTGTGACGTCAATGATGAATTCGGGCAGGATCTCCGTCCTTCCGATTGCTCTCACCTTCAAACGCAGGAATCGTCCCGATTTAAGGGGCCATTTGTTTGAAAAATCCCGTCAGGGTTTTGCCGACATATTTACTCGATCTTCACGAGATGATCCAGGATGTCGGGCCCACAGATCTTGAATTTTCAATACGTTCAGGAGATTAAGTACTGTGTCACCCGACAGTCATACTGCAGCTGCAGGAAGCTTAAGACACTCGACCACATGGAATCATGATTCGTCGAACCCCAGGCCTATGTGCAAAGAACCCAGTTTAAAATGAAAAAGAATTCATATTCCTATAGGAACTTAAGTCTGATGGCCTATTTGTTAGAGTAGCTACACGTACCTCGTCCACCTCACTCGTTTTCCATCTCATTTAGATATACATGGGAACTTTATCTGTCATAGTGTTTGCTGGAAGATCACGAAGCACGCAAAATCATCTTCACATTATCATAATGATCATGAGAATGGGAATCAGAAAATAAGTGCTTGCTTGTCTGATCATTTATGCAACATATTGTACAAGTCTTCATATGGAGACTTTCGAAAGTCTCCATAGGAATTCATACATGAAGGCCTCGTTGCAGTTCGAGGATATTTGAATATTAAGAATCTGGACTGGATTCACTTCGAAGTGATATCATGACCCGACCTTCGAAGGTATTGCGGCACCCATCACCCGTACGGTGCAAGACATTCTTGCAAAGCATCATACATATGTATGCTTTGTATGGAATTCATGCATGGTGCATTCATGACATATTTCTGTTTTCTGACTCATGTGCCATCATGTGGCGAGCACGGCTTAGCTTGGCCCGCGGGGTCCTGAATATCTCAAATTTTGAATGGAGTAAAGTTTAGCTCGTCCAGTTTGCACTCTCTAATAAAGCTTTGAACATGTGCTAGCTAGTCTCCAAATTAAATTTGAGGTACCTCAAATTTACTACCGGTAGCAAATTGTCCCAAAAACTCTGCAACAAGGATTGTAATTTTCATGGCATGTTTCAAAACGTTGTCCAAGATAAGTCAAACAACACCATGGCCATGTCTTGTACAGATATCTAGATTTGCAGAAATGAGCCGGCTAATGCCCTCGTCGCTACCGAGCTAACTATAGTTGAGACTCCAGAGTGCTCGCCTCAAGATACTCTCGAGCTCCAAAATCTATTGTTTGATACAATTCTTTACTGCCCAGTTCTGAGTAATTAGACAAAAATGGTTGGTCGAATGATCCAAAGACCACATGCTGCTAGGAGGCCTGGTCCAAGGAAGACTCCAAAGAAAAGGAACGGTCATCATGATCAAATGTCTGTCAACAGGCTCTAGCTATAGCCACCTTTTCTCATCAGTTGTAAACGTGCAAAAAAGATGATTTATCATGAACATGCATGAGCACGGACTGCACCACCAATACCAGCTATAGCAAGGCCTCATAGCAAACTGCACAAAAATGGGAACAGAAAATCCTCTTTTTGGAAAGGGTAAGGCAGGCATACGCACCCCATCAAGAGAGCTGAAGTAATCGAGGGCAACTGATGAGTTTGGTCCAAAGTACACGGTTCGGCCTCGCTGCATGATGAGGAGGTTGTCAAACAGCTCGAAGATCGCTTGGGTGGGACTGCAGGGCATCACATGCCTCTGTTACCAAAGGCCCTTCCCAGGCCGATGGGGCGATAGTTCTACGTACCATCCAAGCATCACGGGTATACCCAATGACCACAGACCTAGGTATACCACCGTTGCATGGCCCCACCCAAAGCCAATAGCCCACATGATATCATGTCATGACCAGGCACACGTGTTTATCTCCCCTTATAGTGATCATGTTCATCTGCTGCATACATAGTGCAATTGTTATTGCATGCAGTTGCCAACTTTCTGAATTGACCAGAAGATATATCTCGGCCATCGATTCCCCCACTCCTTTGAGCAGTGGCTCCAATGTCGACGTATGAATCACACGGTCTGAAAAGTGAGCCAGCCACCAGAATGTACAAAACCTATCGCCTCCAGCGTGAGCCATCCAGCTTCAGTCCTACTGGCTTGTCCTGGACGTGGCATCCTTGCTACGCGCACCAGACTTTTACAAACATGCATGCCGGTAGAATATTTTCCGAATTGCGCAACCAGATGTGTACGGTGTGATTTGCATGCACCTTTTTGAAGTAGAACAAATGCCTTTAACAGACACGAACACACTTCTCTAAATAAGTACCTCCATAGTAGGACGTTCGGCTCACCAATGCACTGTAGCGCAGAGGGTTATGCCGTCCGTTGCCAGGTTCCGCACGACCCGCATGACCTGCGACCCACGTCAGAAGTCACTAAGATGCCTGGCACTTTCTTTGTGCGTGACAAGGAAAGGGCAGAAAGATAAACATAAGATAATGAAAACGGGGGAGTGGTGGGGACCGGGGAACGGGGGAGAGAAGGCACCAAACGAAGCATCCGTTGCCGACGCGGTCTCCTGCCTCTACTCCTCCTATTACGAAAAATACATTTTTTCCCTAAAACAACTAGACCAGCCTTTCAAGTACATAGCAATACAGCATCCCTCACTCTGTCGATACGATGTTGTCCACCTTCTACTGCAAAATCTTGGTCCACAGAAAAAGCGGCAAACCAAACTATCTAAAAGAAACATAATTTTATGCAGCTGCTTAGGGCCCTATATATATATATATATATATATATATATATATATATATATATATATATATATATATATATATATATATATATATATATATATATATATATATATATATATATATATATATATACCGAAACATTTTCCAATCACACAATGGAGCATGGTTTTATGAAGTATTTACTGCCACGAAAACCAGACTCTGTATAGCCACAATCCCATGTGTCATGGGAAGGACGCATCGAGACCTCATGATACATATCCCGGGCATTCCACCTCATCCTTCTTAGCCTCGTCGTCTTGGTCTATCTTCATGCAGCTCAGGAAAGGCAACGCAACTGATAGCACCTCAAACATGGCCTACAACACCCTCCCTCCCAATCCCCTCCCCCTCCCCCCCCACACAGCACACAGCACACACACACACACACACACACACACACACACACACACACACACACACACACACACACACACACACACACATACACACACCTACCCACACACACACACACACACACACACACAGACATATACACACACAAACATGCGCACACGCACCCAGGCAGTAAACCAGCAAGCCAGCGAAACAGTGTTGCAAAGCATTGAGGAAGACAAAGGCACTAACTTCAAAGGCATTGAAGGAGTCCAAGCCAGTGGTGGGCTCATCCAAGAAGAGGACTCGCGGCCGGGTGACCAGTGCTACTCCCACCGTTGTCCGCTTACACTGCAACAACAACAACAACATATATCTTAGCCGTCCATACATGGCCATACGGTTTTTTGTGCCGTACTTTTCTAGTCCTTGTGACATTGTCAAGATTGCTCCACTGTACACAGACCACCTGGCAACAAGAAAATATATGAGTTACATGTCCAGGCACGCCATATGCCAGCTTCTATGTCACTAGGCATTACTACGGCTCTTGCAACATAAACTCCAGCCAGCTGCTTACATCCTTTGCAACTTCATCTGGACAACGGCTTTAGGAGAGAATCTCGACTTGGCTTCAGCTTTCTCAGTACACTTGTGCTTCAGGGAATCACCTCACCACCTGAGATTTGTCTGGAAAGCACTCCCCCAACCAAGTTGTTCTTGCACGTCGTCAATCCAAGCTTGCTGATGAGCTCATCCACGGCAGCTGCCTTGTCATGTTGGCTCGAGCCTGCATCCAGCGAGATAGAGTGAACCAAAAATGTGGAAAGTACAATAATCCGTTAAAGACCAGGTCGAGACAATTATTATAAAGTGTCAAGACAGAAAGCCACCATCTTATTTGACATGACGATGGACACTTCGTGTGGCTAGGATGATGCTTCTCACCCATCTGGCACATATGGCAAACACACCGACACATGCATGCATGCAGGTACACAACACGTGCTCTCATGCACGCGCACACAGATGCGCATACTCCCCCGCAATCCCCCCCCTCTCTCTCTTTCTCACTCTCTACCTTCCCATCCCTCTGTCTTTCCCTCCCTTTCCCCTCCTTCCCCCCCCCCTCAGATCCACGCCCACCCCCCCCCCCACACACACACACACACACACACACCCACCCCACACACACACACACACACACACACACACACACACACTCCCTCCCTCTCTCTCTCCCTCTCTCTCTCTCTCTCTCTCTCTCTCTCTCTCTCTCTCTCTCTCTCTCTCTCTCTCTCTCTCCCCCCCCCTCTCCCTCTCCCTCTCTCTCTCCCTCTCTCTCTCTATCTCCCTCTCTCTCTCTCTCTCCCTCGCTCTCCCCCTCTTCTCAATCTCTCTCTCTCTCTCACTCTTTCTCTCTCTCTCCCTCGCTCTCCCCCCTTCTCAATCTCTCTCCTCTCTCCTCTCTCTCTCTCTCTCTCTCCTCTCTCTCTCTCTCTCTCTCTCTCTCTCTCTCTCTCTCTCTCTCTCTCTCCTCTCTCTCTCTCTCCTCTCTCTCTCCCCCCCCCCCCTCCCTCCCTCCACCCCTCCCGCCCTCCCTCTCCACTTCCCTCCCCGCCCCTTCCCTCTTGTCTCTCTATCCTCCCCCCCGCGCGCGCGCGAGAGAGAGAGAGAGAGGGGGGGGGGGAGGGAGAGAGAGAGAGAGAGAGAGAGAGAGAGAGAGAGAGAGAGAGAGAGAGAGAGAGAGAGAGAGAGAGAGAGAGAGAGAGAGAGACAGAGAGAGAGAGAGGAGAAACCCTGTTCTGCTTAGAAGGAAAATCCAGTTCACTCAAAATGGAGGAACGCCAGGGGCTTTCCCCCCACATGTCCCCACACATATGTGAAAAGTTCTTTTCAGATTTAATTAAGAGCTCTGACAAATACAAGGCGTGAAGCAATAAGGCTTTCAGCACTTTGAAATGGCCGCGCAGAAAGGACTCATGGACAAGTGGTTCATGTACATCAGGCCAGTTTGGACTTTTGCGTTCTGAGCACTCATGCATCAAACGTGTAATGTTTCTGATTTGTGCAGACGTGGCACAGTAGTTAGCTGGCGAGGGATAGTTTACCAAGGGGCCACTTCAGGTCGGCTGTGTAGAGAAGCATTTCCCGTACCGTTAGCTCACTCAACAATGCGTCCTGCTGCTCCACATATCCTGAAAAGTCCCTGTTTATCTCATGGATACCAAGAGCCCTTGCATCAACCTCAAAACACCAAAGGCTTTAAAATACCTTTTTTAAACCTAAAATCCTTGACTCTTTGTTTTGCTCTAAATAAAACCGTTTAAAATGAAAAGTGCAAAATAGCCCCCATAACAGTGCATAACAGCCAACTTGTCCGGTTAACAAACCTGGAGGAGGTGTCATTGCGAGAAAGAAACAACAAGTCTCAATCTTCATGGAAGACGGTGCCCACTCACCTTCTTTTCCACACGTCATAGTGAGCAAAACCAAGTGTATCATACACCGTATCCCCAAGATCTACAAACATCAAGCCTAGGTTGATCAATTGCTTTGTAATGGTTACAGGGTATCAGCAGGGATTCACTAAAACGACAGCAAAAGGAGGAGGAGGAGGAGGAGGAGGAGGAGGAGGAGGAGGAGGAGGAAAAATGAGAAAGGCCTTCCAAAGACGGCATGCACATGTTTCACGCCATGGAAGGATGAAAAGATGAACGAGCACATAAGTAGAAGATAGGTTCTTGAATAATAACTGATAGATGTAATTTCTACTTCATTTCAGTAAGGCCGCTGGCTTCATGAAGTTTTCCAATGAGGTTTAGATTTCATGGCTTCAGGAGAAACTCCCATAACTACTGACACCGAAATAAGTAGTATACCCTATCCTGCAAGACGAGCAGGCATGCGCACCACAACTATTGACCCGAGAGAATGCAGACATGCCATACATGTGAGGCTTGAGTGCCCAAACATAGCATTATAGTAGATAGCAACGTAGTTTAACACTAAGATTACATATACGGCGATTTGTCTGAAAACGTGTAAGGGTTGTGAGTAAGAAACACCACACTTATGCACATGTCCATTGTAATGCGCACGGTGGCACACCCTACGGCCTTGCCATTGCAAGATCACGTGGTAAAAACAGATACTTATGCTGCTGCATACAGCTCACATAAAAGAAGTGCACAGTTGTTTCGATGCATCCATTCCCATTCTGCCATATTGACTGCTTTGAGAGCATCTGAACCTTCGTTAGATGTGTTATCTTTGACGGTCACTGTAACCGGACTTGCAAATCTGCTAAAATTTATGCACAGCATGCATTAAGAAGCCCCGTGACTCATGAGAGTTTAGGTGTAGAAGTGACAAAAAAAGCAAAGTGGGAGCTTTAACAACAACTGACCAGTATGGCGACGCATGAAAGCAGTGGTGGCTACTTGCCCTTCGTAGAAAACATGTCCGGTGAGGGTTCCTGCATGCTCTTCCTGTCGTCAGAACCTCATTTGCACAATAAGCGGTCAGGCCATACCCTACTCAAGTAAAAACTGATCCAAGTTAAAGGACCTTTAAAACAAACTGTTGATGTTGTTTAGAAGTAACGTTGCCTGCCATATGTGTGCCATGCCGAACTCTGAACAGGGTTGCAACCTTGCAGAAGATTTATGGCGTACGTGTCTGGAATTGCAGGAGCATATAGGCCCTCGCCAGATGCTTTCAAGCGACAAGACAAGTGCAGCATTTGGGAGGACCATACACTGCCCCTTCCAAAAACAACGCCCGTGAAAGTACACGGTTGCACAATACATCTTAAGCAGTCAACCGGATCTGCGCGGGTCCAGATTTGGCAATGACGAGAGACAAGGGTTGGGGGCCAGGAGGAGAGGGGGGTGATTGGGTGGAGGTCACTCTCCATAACTCTAGAGGTCTCCTCTTCTCTTCGCTCTCCCTCCCTCCCTCCCTCCCCCTTCTCCGCCCCTTCTTCCCTTCCCATCTCCCTCTCTCTCCCTCCCCCCTCCCCCCCCCCCTCTCTCTCTCTCTGTGTGTGTGTGTGTCTCTCTCTCTCTCTCTCTCTCTCTCTCTCTCTCTCTCTCTCTCTCTCTCTCTCTCTCTCTCTCTCTGTCTCTCTCTCTCTCTCTCTCTCTCTCTCTCTCTCTCTCTCTCTCTCTCTCTCTCTCTCTCTCTCTCTCTCTCTCTCTCTCTCTCTCTCTCTCTCTCTCTCTCTCTCTCCCCCCCCCCTCCTGTCCCGCCCTACGTCCCTCCCTCTTCCTCTCCCTCCCCCCCCTCTCTCCCTCCCTCCCTCCTCCTTTTCCCCCATGCATGGCCATCTCCAGAGATCTTTCTCTCCCCCGCTCCCCCCGTCCCTGGGGCTTCTCTCCCTCCCCCCCCCTTTTGCTCACTCTCGCTCGCTCGCTCTCTCTCTCTCTCTCTCTCTCTCTCTCCTCTCTCTCCTCTCTCTCTCTCTCTCTCTCTCTCTCTCTCTCTCTCTCTGTGTTGTGTGTGTGTGTGTGTGTGTGTGTGTGTGTGTGTGTGTGTGTGTGTGTGTGTGTGTGTATGTGTGTGTGTGTGTGTGTGTGTGTGTTGGGGGGGGGGCGGGGGGGGGAGATCTGCAAGTGCGAGGGCATGCGCATATCTCTGAGAGGCATCTGGAAGGTGCCTACTATTACTATTTGATTGGAGTATACCTGCAGTCTTACGAGCTGCTAGGATGTCTAACAATGTTGTTTTCCCACAGCCAGATGGCCCCATCAGAGCTGTTAGTTTGCCAGGTAACAACCAGCCTGACAAATTGTTCAAAATGCGCAACTTCTCCTTCTTATTAGCTAAGTTGGCAACCTGCACCACCCATGCCAAAACCAGGGAGCACCAAAGCATCCTGTCATTGACAGAAGTCTGAAGTGACCCATAGGCCTATACCAAACCCTTACGTGGTCTGAATGTGTGACCATGAAGTCTTGAAAAACTTTTAATTTTTCGTCGAGGACATCACCTTATTACTTAATTGATACATTGAACTATTGACATCCAGGAACTGGCCACGAACCACCAACCATACATATACACCTGTCATGCAGACGAGAAGGGTCAATGTCAAAAGGCAACTGCTATATCAGGAAGAATTGTTAAAAGCTAAAAGATACATGACTCAGGTACCATTTGAACCGTTAGCACCGGCAAGTTACAAGTGGTTGAACCAACTGGTTGACTATCCATAGGCAAACAAACTTTGCCTTTCACTTTTCAACTGAAGCGCAGTGCCCACCCATCACAACTGGACAGATTGAGCACTGAATATTATCGTAGCTCCCAGAGTTTGAGACAGGAGTAAGGGAGTTATCAAGTACCCTGACCTGGATATTCATAGATGCAGGATTAAAAGCCTCTTGGGAACAAGATGCTCATCTTATACCAAATACACCTTCGGTGGAAGTTTGAAACTACTGCAATTACCATCCAATCATTTGGAAAGCCACATTGATAGAAAACGTGCATCAAGCCAGGGGATCATCAACAGGGGTTGCACTTGCTACTGAAGACTGTGTTATGTTTAACTCTATCATCTCTTCGAGCAAATGTATCGGAACATGCGAGGCAGTAAAGCCCGTGAAGGACCCTCCCTTGCGGATGTATTCAAACCCGAAGTCCAAACTTGCAACTCTGGCATACTCCGGCTACCAGCACAACATAACGGCATATTCATCTTTAATGATCATAGTTTTCATACCTCATAATCAATATGGTCGAATGTGACGCGGATGCCCATTTTCTTGTTAGGAGAGGGCCCGTCGTTTTGTGAACTTGCACCGGAGTCACGGCTGCCTACAGTCGAAACTTCCAGGCGGACATCATCAGTGCCAAGTTTTTGCACCTATAGATACCACAATTAGAAAGGAAATGGTGAAGATGCATTCCAGAGTCATGTATGTAACCTTGACGTTCCCCTCTTCAAAATTACATCGGCCGGGCATACCGGGAAATGCGAGGAAGTGTTCACGTCTGCGCGTGGTGCTTGAGTCCCATCAGACAACGTCATGGGCTCTCTGTCAGACTGTAACACCCTGCCCAAGTAAATAATGTCCGTCAGAAGCGACGACCAAGGTTGTCCCGTTTGCGGCAGCTATAGGGGATCACATTATATCCCCGACCTTGTTGAAAGTTGAAGCTCTAGCCATCCAAACAAGGTTTGTTTATCGTAGATACAGCAGTCGTATCCATTCCACATGAAGAAATCTCGGTTACGAATGTCTGTTACGGCAGGAACGTGGTACGGCTCTGCAGCATGACGCAGCATGAATGCCGAACAAGTTGTCCGGGACAACCGACTCGGCTGACCCGAGCTGCCCGTACGGTACCGTCACGGCTCGCGGTGGTGGGTTTGACTCCCACGGTGGGCCACGACTAGTAGGGGACCTTGTACAGACGTACGGGAGGAAGCCACAGGTGTTTGCGGGCACGTGGCCGGCGCAAGTTTTGGTGCTGCCGATGAAATGTCCAAGGATGCAATCCGTCGCATTTTGGCGCATGAACCTCTCCTACCAAACACTAGCTAGAAAGTCTAAAATTTGAACTGCAGGTAAATAGTTGCTGGTGGAGTGTGCAGTCATGTGGAAGGTTCCCGTCTTCGTTATTCTTTTTGTAATCTGCACCATCCACACAATGCCAGCACAGGCGCAATGGCCAGACGATGAGTCAGTTGAAGAAGGTAAAGTCTCGGATAGATACAGCTGATATCACAGGACATGTTTAAAACAAGTGGTGACTTCAATCTGGGTGGAGATCAATGGGTGGTGCGGCGTTGCCGAGCGATTGATGCTGATTTACATTTTTGTAAGGGGTGGAATTGTTTATCATTATTAATAAGTATTTTTTGGCTGAGTTGACCCTCAGACATTGTGTGCTTCACGGTGCTGCTGAAGTTCGGGATCGGACTGTCCAGTGGTGCTGATTTGCACTAGCTTCCTCGATATATCTTGGTAATTACTGTTGTTTTCTTCTTCTGTACAATTATTTTCTTGTTTTTGGAGCAGATGGAATTCCAACTGGCCCCAATGCAGCTTGCTACTGCAGCGACGTGTCGCCACGAAACGATAACAACACTGTCGACTACAATTGTCAGCAGCAGCTCGAACTGGGAAACTGTAATGCAAACTTCATGAGAGAAACAGTAAAAGAGGTACCTGAAGGTGCGGCCTCATGGCTAAATTGGTAGGATATTGTACGAGCATTTGCCATTTTGTGAGCTCACTTGGTCCAGGCCAACCGTTTCTCTGAGAAGAAACAAGTCACTTGAGATGACCTAAGTGACTTGAGTGAGATTTTATTTAGACTATGACTGGTCACTCGTCTCCACTGCCATTGTTCAAGAATCAAGTTCACTTCTTGACCGTCAACATGCATGGTCATATGAGCCCACCGCGTGTTTGCAAAACAGTGAGGGCGGTGGCTACCATGGCGATGAAGAGTAATGTCTAGACAGCCCAGATCTAGGGAGGCGGTGGCCAGGCCCTGCATGATTGGTGATGCGTGATTCAGAGTAGATGGGTATGTATATATGAAGCAATGCGAACTTTCCAGACCCTTGCAAAATCTCGAACGAACTTTTCACACCTGTGAAGCATTAAACTTTCGGCGACTTGTGACAGTAAGTGCAAAGAAAGGCTGTGTGATTTGATTTGAAATGGTGGACTGTTTTCATACTTTGACTTATGCATGCTGTTATTTGGGATGACTACAACTTGTTCGCATATTGAATGCCCTCCAGCTCCGTCAGATTCACCTTGAAACGCTTATCGGATGTCGCTTATCTTAGCTGTCTTGAAACATTGAGATCGTACACGCGCTTCATAAAGCTTGTCAGGCCTTGAAAGTGACCTTCTCATGAGAGAACATGGGCGACCCTTGAAGAATTGAAGTGAAAATGCTTCAAGTCCAGGCGCTTTATGCTAGCACTACAGGATGCTTGTCGCGACTTTATGGAAGGTCAAGTTCTGAGCATTCATCAAGGATACAGATAATAGCAGTCTGTCAGTCTTTCAATTTAGTGAAAACAGTGGGATTATGCACCTGACGGATCCATCCTTCTCCACCTTTTAATGATTGTTTGGCACATGGGCAACACGAGTTTCAAGACGTATCCACTAGACCGTAATACATATATGCTATTTGGGAGTGACGCCCATGGGATGCAAGAGATATTGAGCTGTTTGCTGGTGGACCCAGGCTACTGTCAGATCACCTGCTCCCGCTGTAACTGCTGCTCCACCCTCTCAGACTTGCTGCAGAAAAACGGCTTGACCAGCATTGTGGATGCCGCTCGTGCCGCAGGGCTGGGTCCCCAGTTGGACGCACCTGCAACAATGCTCACACTCTTGGCTCCTACCAACGAGGCCTTTAATGCTGCCGTAACTCAGCTTGGTGTGCCTCCCAAGAGCCATTGTAGACGAACTACTGTCACCAGTGTTGTCCGGTGTAGTCAAATGACTCCCGACTGAGCTATTAAGTCCACCTAGTGCATCTTTCCACTGACCCCTCGAGCTCCCTCTTTTTAGCACTCACCTAGCCTGTACCTCAGAGTCTGGCCATGTCGAAAAGGAGGCGTCAGATTTAAAAGAGAGAATCCCAGAAAAGAAGTCTTCGACCATTAAGAGAGAATGTTTTGGTGATGTCTACCTGGGTCTTGTTTGGCAATGTTCGGTGCCACACTTATCAGTACACAAACTTATGAGTCGACCAGAAGGGAAGCAGACCTGTTGTCCTGTGTTGGGACTCGGTGTATATGGTTGTGAGCTGCATTGAGTGAATGAGTCTGTGGGGCGACAGGGGCTCCATCGCTGTCTGGCTTGGCCAGCAGCAACCCGTCACTTCTATCCTCCATATTGAGCTATCACATTCTTCCGCCCGTCCCTGTTCTCAACGCCACGTGGACGTCGCCCTTCTTTGCCGCGGCACCCAATCCTATTCCCACAGCACTTCCTGGGGCGTCTGTCCTCGTCTCTGCTGCACCAGGGTGCGTGCCCAGCCCACACTCCCCCTGGAGGGCTGTGATGTCACATATCCCGAAGGATTTCGTTGACCGTGCTCTTCACTATCTCTCGCCGCGTGTTGCACCTCCTCAGCACGTGTTGTTGTTTTCCCGCACCACATACATGTCAAAAGTTTTCTAGTGAGTTGGACAATGTTTGGTGGTCATCATCAATTCTATACTTGTTTGTTGGGGAATTTCGATCCCAAGTCTCATGCATGCCTGCATACAGGCCTTTGCTCACTGAATGTTCAAACTGTTTCTTCATGAATGCGGCAGGCATGCAAGGCGGTGTGGTTGCGGGTGGGCAGGGGAACGTACACCATCAGGGGCGCAACCAATGCAGCCACCATCGTGAAGGCTGATTTGGAGGCTTGCAAGGTATGGACCCCTTCACCACGAGACCCTTTCTACCAGGTGTAAACACTTGTATGCTTGATGTGAGAGCATGTGGACACAGATCTCCACGTAGTCACCCCTGTAGATCTACTATTCGGTAGATGTGCATGCACCTGGCGAGTAACGAATGCTTTAGTTTCAATCGCATTTAATACGTAGATCTGGCATGGCTGCATAATGACGTGCGTCCAGGAACACGTCTGCTGCAGCTTCGAATAGCTTTGGAGTCGCTGTATCCACGTGGGAGCATCATGAGGGTCATCAGCACCTTACATAAAACCGAATTAAGTTTCTCTCATTCATGGCTCAAGAGCGTTTGCTTGCATGCCGTATGGCTCAGCACGCTCCATAGCGGGACTTTTAAGACGCGTGGGCCCTGGCCCCACTTCCTGATGTGCCTCAATGGCCTTTCCAGCATAAGCTTCCCTGCTATATAGATATATCTGGCCACAGCCACCTAGTCCTTTCCCAGTCCGCGGCCCCCAGGGCAGTTGGATTTGGGACTGATCCATGGGCACATTGCCCTTTCATCCATGG